>JAUTDX010002309.1:0-46204 GCA_030844895.1 Ambrosia x helenae
GCTAGGTTAGGGTTGTATAAGGATTTCCACTGAACTAAGCCTTTAAAAAAATGATTTTCGTTGATTTCAAATCGAATCAAACATGCAAACTCGTCGTCGTCGGTTCCATATTGATTTAAAGGCAACTTGTTCTCTTTGTCAAGAGAAAATTATTATGAAGTGAGAAAAGGAAAGAAGAGAAGAAGACACATCTATGAAACTAATCTAATGATTTTGCTAGGTCCAATTTGCTACATCTCATGAAACTTGACTTTTTTTTCCTTAATTATAATTTATAACCAAATTGTCACGTCATTTAAAGATTTTCTTCAAACATCTTAAATATTTGAGAATTTAGCGTCTCAAGTTTAAAATGACGGTGGATCTGTTGGGGCATAATACTTATTTTTTTAGTTTTTAGTACCTTGTTAAAAGGTCCACTATTAATTATTAAACCCAATTAAGATAAGTAATTTGGTTTATCAAAAGGGTGGGTGCAACGCCATGTTATTATTTTGTTACGTGTTATAGATTTACTTTTAAGAATACTTAAAATGGAGTCGGTTTAAAATAAAATATATTACCTTTCTGTTCAATTGAATATACAATGGACAGCTAAGAGTCGTGTTCCAATGTCAATGCCATCCTAACAAGTAACAAAGTGTTTTCAACGTTACACTTTTTTTTTATATTTGCATATATGAACCATTGACTGGTCATCGAAGCCATGTTAATTTAAACAAAAATAAAAAATTGGGTGTTCGAAGTTTATATATCGCAGTGGTTCATCCTTCAAATCACTCTTTTGATCTATTTTTATTGCATGTCATGACTCATGACGTCAAGAGTCATCCATCCCTTCTTCAATATGTGATGCGCTATTGCACGTGTCACATTAATATGCTAATTTTGTATATATTTTAGTATTTGATCAGTGCATCTTAGGTACATTTTATTGAATATTAATTGTAATAATATAATGCATCGATAAGAATATAAATATAATAATACTTTCCCTAAGATTTGTAAATGGCATGGATATTTAGAAAAAGATGTAATATAAGTACATAGGATTGGATTGAGATAAATTATATAGACATATAGTGATGTAATTAATAAATTGTCATCATCAAGTTAATAATTTAATAGAGACTATATCTAATGAGAAGGTAACTATAGATGATATTTATGTGTGATACAGGTTGCGTTGCAATTCCATAACACAAAAGTGAAGGAAGCAAAAATTAATTAGGATGGCTGCATGCATGCCTACATGTGGAAATTAAACTCTTGGGCCAAAGTGGGCTGCAATGATAATAAAATCAACGTTGTTAAGTACTAAATGGGCTTGGGCTATGCAATTGAATCAGTTACTTGGTATCGGCAAGTGAGACTGTGAGAGGTTAAAAAGAGGCTTCGCTGACGGCAACTGGTGTAGAAGCTATTGGTGGTGAAGGACGCCTGACAGCAACAAAAAGAAAAAGGAGCAACCATGATGAACAAGATACGAGGCTAAATCTTTTGTAACTTCCTCAAGACGAACGATTCGCATAGGTTTCACACTTTTTATGTTTATTTTGGATTGTGTTTTTGTGTGATGACAAGCATATAAAACATCAATGATGCATTAGTTAATTAAACAGTTGAACTGTGTTTTGAGTCTTTTCTTTACAACTCGTTCGGTTGATGATAAAACTTAGTAGCGGGTTGGGTGACATATAGAGGTTGACTTGACACTTACAACTTGGTAGTTAATAGGGTTTGATGACAAGAACATGTGCTACTAGCCATTAACTAATTTCCAGAACTATGTCTATGTGGTTCCCAATTTATAAACTGAAAACTGTGTGAAACATAAAACCCAAAGTTTAGAGGAGGTTACTTTGTTCTTTTTATTGTTTTTATTCAGAAATCAAAATTATTATTTTTTTTAATTTTCTAAAACAATCAATTAATTAGATAAATAGTTAATATAGTTAAAAACTATTCTTTCCACCAATTCTCTGTGGAACGACTCGACTTTCACTATACTATATTTTTACTTATTTTTGACCGACCGACACAACATCGATCAATATGTTTGCACCGTTAAACATGCATCACCTCTTTAATTGTTTTTATGCACTATAAAACACGCGTCACCTCTTTAATTCTTTTTCATTTGTTTTGGCTATCAACAATGACGGAACCAAGGTGGTCCATCAACCCTTCGACTGTAAAAATTTGCGATGTATAGAAGTGAGGTTTTTTAAGAAACCATGAGCTGATCCCACATTGTAGCTTGTTGTATTATGATGTGAAGAGAACTTGCAAAAACTTGCACTTTATTGAGAGAACACAGTTTTTAGATAAAGAAGTCAATTTTCACGTTTCTAGGTGAAATTGTAGGATTCTTTATTTAAATTTTTTTTTACATTTTGAATTAACTTCTCCGATATTAAAAATCAACAAATTACAAGTGACTGACGGGTAAACGGGCAACAAGTGTGCCGCTACCCCCTTTTTGAATAGTAAAGCCTACTCTATTAAAAATAAAGCTTGTGTCTTTGGCCGCAGGAGAGTTACTCTGCACCACCCTTTGCACTCGATCTAAAACTTGAATTGCTTCGGGGGCAAGACCCTCAAATGTGTCAAAAGCGAATGGCACAAAGACGTGTTGGTTTTTCCAGACAAGCAGCTTCATGTTGTCAACTTTCTTG
Source organism: Ambrosia x helenae (assembly GCA_030844895.1). Lineage (NCBI taxonomy): Eukaryota > Viridiplantae > Streptophyta > Magnoliopsida > Asterales > Asteraceae > Ambrosia > Ambrosia x helenae. The sequence goes on from JAUTDX010002309.1 coordinate 2,679, forward strand.
GATTCAACTGTTAAGACACTAACAAACTTCTAATCCAACCTCTAATCGAGAGGTATGGGACTGTTAACAAACATCGTCGTCAATCAATATGAATCAAGTTCTTAAAAACCTGAGACTTGTTCCTCTTTGATTTTCAGTTTCCCAAAGGAGAAGAAGCTATAATTTGCAAAGTTCGCTAAATTCAACTTTTTTCCATGTGCGAAGTTCATAACCAAAAGAACTACATATAGTTAGAACCGATTAAACGTTCAATCAGACTGGAAATCTGATAGTTAGGAATTTGAAATCAGCCGTTCATCTTTGAGGTTAAATTCTTTTTTTTTTCTTTTTCTTTTTTTAAAATCATGCATATGTATAAATTTATGAATATTTTATCATTTTTATAAAGAGTATTCTACTAAATACAAACCCTTGGTTCATTAGGCTCTGCGAGTCACTGTGAACCACTTCTGCACCCGCTCCAAAAAGCGAACCGTCTAAGGGGCTAGGGATCCAAATGTGTCGAAGGCAAACGGAATGAACACGTGTTGATTCTCTAAACATGTTGCCTCATGCTTAGCAACCTTCCTAGCTACCGCCTTCAAAACCGCCTGTCCCGAAACAAAACCACTGTCTCTCAGCCCCACCAATGGGGACACCCCAGTGAGGTCGACACACGCATGCTAACCCCGCCTAGCCAAACACAAGGACGTCCGCAGGACGCAGGGTAAATTTTCCCTCTCGCGATCAGTCAGAAAAGTTAACAGAGGCTTCTTTTTTAGCTGAGATTCCAACACGCCTAAGCACATCCCATAAAACATCTCTAAACCCAGTCATGACGATGCCTGAACCCTGGAAATTGAAAAAGGGATAGCAGCGCAACTTGTTGCTCGCTTACCCATTATCCAGATGTAATTTGGTTGTTATTGTGGAATGGAATTAAATTTTTAAATTGAAAAAAAAACATTTTATAAACAATCATGTTAACTTGAATAATACATTTTAAAAACCATCTCCTGTTCAGAACCGCGGTTAGCAAGTAGGGAAAAACCCATCTCTTTTTTTTTTAAGGCTATTGACACCCCCTGCTTCTATTTCAACCCCCCACGAAGCGCCTCGCTTTGGCCAAAGTGAGGCGCTTGGGCTCCCTTATTCAACAACCGTCAGTACGAGGTCAGGAAAAACTGAAATTTTAAAAGCATAGCGCCTCGCTATGGCCAAAGCGAGGCGCTTCGAATCAAAGTTTTATTTTGGGTCGTTTTTTGGTGTTTTGAATTGGTTTTTTTTAATGTATCTATTATGTAGGCTACTGTATGAGTAAAAAAAATTAATTTAAAAAATTTAAAAACAAAGTAATAACCCTAATTAAACTATCATTAATAACTCTAAAAGTGTTTATTTTTTATGTTTTATTTAAAAAAAATAACCCTAATCAAACTATCATAAACCAAATGAAAATTCTACCTTTTATTTATTTAATAAAACTATCGATATTGAAATCTAGAAGGGGAAAGACGTCGTAAGGCGAAACCAGGTCTTAGAGAGTACACTCATTCGAACAAGGTATGCAAGAGTATTATTGATAAAGGAGAGTATGTGATGAACAATAGATTCAGGAAGCTGTGAAATCCAATCCATCTCTACACTTAATTTCACGAGCTAACTACAAAACATTATTATAAGATACAACATTAATCTTCGTTATCTTTTATCATCTCTAATATCCCTTTCTAGATTCTACCCTAAATGAAAATTAAGTACTTCCGGGAAAGATACAACATAATCTTTATTATCCTTTATCATCTCTAAGAATTCAATTCCTAACAACTGTTCACCACCGTTAAGAAACAGAAACAGAAAATGCGTAAATACTCGTTAAGTGAGGTGAATTATTATCATTGATTACATCTTTTGACCTAAAGTACTAATGTGATCGGTCATTGCTCTCTTCCCAAAGTACCAATGAAGACCTTGATCTGCAATATTTGAAAATTATCATTTCTTGACATGCTTGGTAACAGAGAGGAACACTTTCTTCTTTTGTTCTACAATATTTGTTAGTTGTTAATGTTGTTCTAGTTTTTTCTACTTTTAGAAAGGTTTGAGAGAGAATGTTGTTGTTCTCGAATCTCAGTTAGTCTGAAATGTTACTAAAATGTGAAGACCTTGATCTTCGAATGCGGTATATGCGTTAAATTTCATTAAATAAGTGAAAAGGCGAATTGGTCAAACTTTGCAGAGGTCTATGTTCTACGGGAGGTGAGTTGGCAATCAAGGGATCCGCTTGGAGTCTAAAGCTTCGTGTGTTATCTTGGTCGAACTCATGTTGAAACATTCGTCACATGCGTGTTAGGCAAGTCCTCGTCTGATCCACAAAACAAAACCATCATCTTGAAGCGTTTTACTATAGCCATTTTTTCCCTGGTTTACGAGGAATGGGTTGAAGGTATTTGTTGCAAATATAATAATAATGTAATAAGTTATGGTTTCGAACGGTGGTTTGGTTGTTTTATGAAGGTTTGATCGATATCATCCGTACAGAGTTCGTTGTACTAGTTGCAGAAAAAAAATCAACAGTCGGACCGGCACAATTTTCATCTTATAAAGAAAATAAACACAATCATGTGACCCATGATCAGAGCTTTAAGTTGTGATAAACAAAGATAATAGGAAGAAGATCAGAGCTCTAAAAGCAAGTGTGAAGATCAAGATAAAGAAAGTAGAAGAAGAAGATGAACAGTGCTCCAACATAACTTGCACCGGCTTGAGATATGAGTTTGATTAGCTTAAATCTCTCTGATCCATGGTATCCATTTTCACATGAAGCTATACTTTCCTACCTCTGTTTTGAATTAGTATACAGAGAGCAAACCGACGAACATCATTCAAAATTTCATTTTCCCGCTAACCTCTACGCCATCATCGACTACAGCAAATCGACGATCTTCCTCCACGGCACTCATAATAGGCCTCTCTTTATATCACGGTACGATTTAAGGTTGCAATTTTGTTTTGTGTTGCTTTTTAATAATAAGTTTTGTGTTTATCAAACCCTAACGTCTAAAGCTGAACACGAGTATAATCAAACAAGGGTTCCTCTTCTTTGTTTAAACTTCTTGTTTGAAAAGAAATAGCACAAGTCCTTTCTACCAAAAAACACAAACGAAGTTTAAAGGCTGATCAACACGAGTATAATCAAACAAGGTTTCCTCTGAAAACCACCAACAATCAATTAAAACATTCTGAAACGCGACAAACAGAGTCCGGAAGTCCAGCATATCGATTAGACATGCAAAAATTGTATTTTGAAAAAATATGGGTATTGAATGTATAGTCGAGCACCAAGTACAATGATTTATGAAAGTTGTCAAACTCAGATGTTTTTACCGAAAAACACAAAAGAGCAATAAATGAACCGAAACGCCTCAAACGAATTTTTTTGGATTGGAAATAACTTAAAAGAATTAAAAAATTAATTGAAAATATTTTTAATTAATAACAAATATTTATAACGAATTAAAACAGTTTATTTAAAAAAAAAACTAAAGTGCCTGGCTATGGTCAAAGCGAGGCGCTTGAAAGGCTTGATTAGACCACACGCGCCTCGCTTTGACCATAGCCAGGCGCTATAGGATTTTTTTTAAATAAACTTGTTTTAATTCGTTATAAATATTGTTTATTGATTAAAAAATATTTTTAATTCTTTTAAGTTATTTCCAATCCAAAAAAAAATCGTTCGAGGCTTTTCAGTTCGTTTATTGCTCGTTTGTGTTTTTCGGTAGAAACATCCGAGTTTGTACAACTTTCATAAATTATTGTACGCGGTGCTCGGACTATACATTCGATACCCATATTTTTCAATATACAATTTTTGCATGTCTAATCGATATGCTGGACTTCCGGACTCTGTTTGGCGTGTTTGGTAATGTTTAATTGATTGTTAGTGGTTTTCAGAGGAACCCTTGTTTGATTATACTCGTGTTCAGCCTTTAAACTTCGTTTGTGTTTTTTGGTAGAAAGGAACTAGGTTGTAAATATAATAATAATGTAATAAGTTATGGTTTGAAATACAAATTTTGCATGTCTAATTGATCGGATGTGTCTTCTGAAAACCAGCAACGAGCACCAGCTTGAGATATTAGTTTGATTAGATTAAAATCAGATTCAAAATCTGGTTAATGCTCAAAGAAGTCAACCTTTGCTGACTCCTAGAAGTCTTGAAGACCAAATGAGTTTTGCAAGATACTTGAAACACGGTATGGATATGGAGAACATGCAATGAGATGATTTCGTACAAGATTCCACTAGACCATGTTCAATTCCAAAACAACTGTTCATGCAAGCAAGTAAATTTTAGTTGTTGGACATTGTGATCGGGTACGGAGGAAGTTGTTTGTCGGAGAGATATTTGTTAACGATGAAGGCAACCTGAAACAACATATAAAACCTTTCTGGAACTAGGTGTCGCCGGAAAATTCACCTCTACCGACGTGAGGGTAGTCCATTAGTATTAATGGCAAAAGTGATTGTAAGGAAGAAGAAGAGAAGGTTATATAATGTGGCAGAGAATAATCAGGAGTGATTAGTTTCTTGCAACAAGATATGTGGCTTTAGTCCTTTACGCAGGTTTGCCAGAGGGTCATTATTCATATATAAAGAACATTAAATAAGGATTTCTGCTATTTCATTTCAACTATAGTGACAGGAAACTTCATGGTATATTTCACCACCAATAAACCCAGCACGAAGATATAATCGGTTTCATCTTGTTTCTTGAGTTAAACTTTCCATGATTTACCTATATCATCTCGGAGAGATATTTGTCAACGATGAAGGCAACCTGAAACAACATATAAAACCTGCCTGGATTCCTTCATGGAGAATTCCTATGGAAGTTGCTATAATAGTTAAACAACTGTCATGCAAACAAGTAAAATTCAGTTGTTGGACAAACCGAGGCCTAAGGGTGAATCCTTTTGGTGATGCTAAACCTAGAGAAGTTTTGCTCACCTGAAGTTCCTTATGAATGATGGGGATAAACCATTCGGAACAGTAACGATCGCTTTACAATGCAGAAAACGACTATCATCACTCTGGTTTACGAGGAATGGGTTGAAGGTGTGTGTTGAAACAAGGTATGGATATGGAAAACATGGAATGAGATGATTTCATACAAAGAGTCCATAACTGAACAGTTACTTTGCAAAAAGGTAGACCACACCACTAGACCATTGTTCAGTTATGGATTTTCGATCAGAAAATATATTCCTAAACAATTACAAACAATTGTTCATGAAAGCAAGTAAAATTCAGTTGTTGGACATTGTGTGAGAATGCATAGTACCTAACACCAACACCGCACACAATATTATTATTATTCTATACCAATGGAACCACCACCACCATGATCTACCTTTATCATCTCTAAGAATCACTTCTCTAGTTCTTAAATCATTTTGTATTGAAAAATCCATCGGAAGATACTAAAGTGATCGTTCCATCCACACATTCCTCAACACAAGCTTTGTCATCAGAGTTTCCAACCACTAAACTATCCCATCCTCTACCACCAAGAAGCACTGGCCATGTTTGACATGGAGAATTCCTATGGAAGTTGCTAAAATAGTTAAACAAAAGCTGAAATGGATGGACCATTCGTTTATTTAGTGACATTTGGTGTTGGACATTGTTTGGTTTTACAGTTTGTATCACATTGGTTTGACTTGTTAATTTCTCATTTAAGATTTGGGTATTAGTTCAATTACAAAGGAGTATGGAAAGTATTTGTTAGAGACAATTAGTTGTTGTTTCTTTTTTCTGACTAAAACTTGATTTTAGGTAAGAACATTGTGGATGATGATGATGATGATGATGATAAATTCTCTTCAGATTCTGATTGCACCGAATCCAGTCTTCAATGTCCTCTTCATTTTAACTAATTCACTGTTTTTATGAACAACGGTGGTGTTGTTCTGTGTACGATTTTGTTTTCCTCCCATTTCTCCATCCTATTAAATTTTAATTGGAATTGGAATCATTGGAATTGGAATTGGAAGTGGAATAGTATGCCGATGAGTCCGCATACGAATAGTAGGCCCGAGGAGTGCGCGGTCTAGTAGTTCGGTTGAGGTGTCGGGTGCGTTGTAGTGAGTGGACAAACCGAGGCCTAAGGTGAATCCGTTTGGTGATGCTAAACCTAGAGAGGTTCGCTTCAGGAGAAAGGCGTGGATTATCGGAAGATTGATTTTAGGAATTGCTTGAGAATATATTTTCTGATCAAAGGATCCATAACTGAATAGTAATTTGGAATGTTCTTGATCATTATAGAAGTGGAACGATCATCTAGATGAAGAGGAATAATCTCTCGAAACGTATTACAAAAAGCAAGGGATAACGAAGATGAATGTTGTATCTGTCCGGAAGTACTGAACTGTGAATTATTATAGTGTGTTAGATATATGATGGAAGGGTTTGAAAAGAAATAGAACAAGTCCTTCTTTAATGTTCTTTATAATTCAAAGGAACTAGGTTGCAAAGGAACTTCATGTCAGCCAGACGTTTTTCAAAAGAACATACTTGTAATCAATGGGAAGGTCAACAAAATCGTCTAATTTTCATCTGTTTGTTAGCGCTGATTCGACAGTTGATTTAAAGGCTGAACACGAGTATAATCAAACTATCAAGAATCGGAAATTAGTAAAACAACTGTTCATGCAAGCAAGTAAAATTCGGTTGTTGGACATTGTGATCGGGTACGGAGGAAGTTGTTGGTGGAGAGATATCGGTCAACGATGAAGGCAACCTGAAACAACATATAAAACCTGACTGTTAATTTAAAGGCTGAACACGAGTATAATCAAACTATCAAGAATCGGAAATTAGTAAAACAACTGTTCATGCAAGCAAGTAAAATTCAGTTGTTGGACATTGTAATCGGGTACGGAGGAAGTTGCTGTCGGAGACATATCTGTCAACGATGAAGGTCAGCCAGACGTTTGTTAAAAGAACATACTTGAAATCAATGGAAAGTAAACAAAATCGTCTAATTTTCATCTGTTTGTTAGCGTTGATCCGATTGTTGATTTCTTTCTGCAATCAGTACAACGAACTATGTATGTGTTGCTTTTTTCACCTTTATGAAAACAGTAATGGAAGAATGTTTCCCTCCTTATTCGAATTATGGATCTCGTTGTCGCTAAGGTTAGTGGATACCATGGATAAGAGAGATTTAAGTTAATAAAACTCATATCTCAAGTCGATGCAAGTTAGTGGTTATTACTTTGTTTTTTAAATTTTTTATAATAATTATATTAAAAAAATTAAAAAAAAAACTTCAAAACACCAAAAAAAACCCAAATAAATCTCTGATCCGAAGTGCCTCGCTTTAGCCATAGCGAGGCGCTTCGAATTTAAAATTTCAGCTTTTTCTGACCCTCGTACTAACTTCGTTAAAAAGTAACCCAAACGCCTCGCTTTGCACTTTAGGGGGGTTGAAATAGAACTGTTGCTACAACAAATATAGGTCCGGAGAGGGTCTGAACGTTCCAAGGTCGTCAGGCTTCTGACCTCGTCTGCTGCTTAAAGGGTTAGACCAGCAGCATGAAAGAACTCGTCAAAAGAGGTAAAAGGGTTAAAGGGTTTCGGTTCACCAAACGCAAGTCGTGGTGTCCCTCTACGTTGTAAACGTAGATGGGAGGTTCAAGAATTTTGATATTTTAGTTGTTATGATTCTGATTTGGGATCAACCCAAAGTCAGAATGTTGTTATTATTGATTAACTTAAGAAAATATAAAAAATAAGAGCATGATGTTGAAGAAAGGAACTCTTGATCCCAAGTTACAACTAGGGACCAACCACGTAAGCCTGATGAAGGCTGAGACTTGCGAGTAACAGAGTGTGATTCCACATATAGTGGCTGTTAGGGCCAGCTTGGTTATGGAATCAGCATGGTTTGAGAATGTACAGCAGCAGCTTGCGTGCTTGAGGGGTTCAAGGCTTCGGCCTTCTGCTGCTGAAAGTATTATTAGAGAATAACTCTAGAGAGAGAGTTTAGAGAGAGAGAGAAAGAGGGTGAGAGAGGTCTTGTATTAAGACCAATCTGAGTTGTATGGCATGCTTTGCCCCTCTATTTATAGAGTGGGGATGGGTAAAACCCTAGTGGGCTTCCTTGTTGGGCTTGGGCTTGACCCACTCTTATATTTAATGATTTTGGTTTCTTGGGCTATTGGGCTTGACCCAATTGAGTACCCTACAACATCAGCCCCCCAGTCTAGTTTAATGTATATATGTATGTACATTATACTAGACTCAAGCTATTCATTATCTTTGCGCTTTCTTCCAACTTTTGTTGTTTTGGTGAGTGTTTATTTGTAGACACCTTCGTGTAAGTAGGATAAATATCAACAAACAAACCTTAGCATAATGAGTTTTGGAATGTGTTATTGGTTTAAACCGATAAAATTTGAAACTTGTTTAAGTTGATGATCTTGAAAGCTTATTAGGGGGTTTGAGCTGATGAGCTTGAAAGCTTATTGGCATTTAAGCTGATAAGCCCTTTGTTTGGTGGAAGCAACTGATGAGCTTGAAAGCTTATAAGGATTTAAGCTGATAAGCTTTGCAACTTTCTAAGCCCTATTTGGATGGAAGTTATGGAGCTTGAAAGCTTATAAGGATTTAAGCTGATAAGCTTTGTAGCTTGCTAAGCCCTTATTTGGATGGAAGCTATGGAGCTGGATATTTCTCCATTACTTGCTTCTTTCCTTGTTAGCTTGTATTAGCTTCAGCATATCGGCTATTGACCTTTTAAGTTTTCGCCTTTTGAGCTTAATTTTCTAAGCTTGTTTGTTGTATTGGCGAAGTTATCTCGAGTTGTGTGATTAAAACCATCTATATCCCACATGTATGCTCCTTTGGACGATATTCCCATAATTTTGTAAAATATTTTTTGGAAGTATCTTTATTTTGGGTACAAGCCTTTAGGAGATGGTTCATTTATCAAATGACTATGGCAGTTTAAATGCTTGTAAGCATCAACAAGGTAGCTAAGTATCACTAAATGATTGTAGCTAGGTGCACTTACAGAGGTTTTTAGCGAGTCACGTTTTTGAACAAATGTCGGGAAGTTAACCCGAGATATAGTGGATTGTTGACCAGATGGTTGACCTTTTAGGTAGCAAATGAGCTTCATGTGACAGAAGGAAGGTTGCATGTGTACGAAGGAAGGCCTCTTGCACATGAAGGTGAAGTACATTGCCTTGAAGGTTGACTTGCTGTGACTTGGCTTGATAAAAAGCTGGTATGTGTTCTAAGCTTTGAAGGCTTTAAGCAAAGCTATTGTTTCTGTTGACCAAAGCATATAGATTTAATCCTTTAAGCAAAGTGGCTTGGCTTGATAGCTGAAAACCATGTGGGTTTCATCCTTTAAGCTTATGGGTGAAATCCATCACTAGCCTAATTCGTTGTGCTATCAAAGTTTTGTGATAAAATCTTTCTTATGATACAAGATATGGAATCAAGTAGGCAGAAGCAAACAAGGTTAAATGGCGAATTTCTTTGTTTACGAACCTTCGCTTTTGATTCTCATTCACAAGCTTTGTTCATAGGAAGTTGAATGCATGACCTTGCTAGCGAGCTTCTTTGATGCGAAACTTGACGTATGATTTATGTTTGTAAGCTTCTTTCGTTCGAAGATTGATATGAGCTTCCTTCGTTCAAAGCTTGATATATATAGAACATGTCTATAAGCTTCGTTTGTATGAAGTTGAGCTTCTTTTGTTGTCATGACTAAGTTTCTTTTTGCATTAGTTGCAACAATATTTCTTTGTGATAATGGATGATGTTCAACACGAGAACATTTAGCACCATTTTGGTAAAGTATCATTCGTTGCGTTGTTTGGGAAACCTTGTAGGGTTCCATTTGGTGTTAGCCTTGGATGACTAGAATATTAACATGTGGTTGTGGTATTATGAACCTTTCAAGCTGCTTGGGCTTGAGATGTGATGAACCTTTCAAGCTGCTTGGGCTTGAGATGTGAGGAATGGTGACCGATCATGGCCATTCGTACTAACTTTCATGTATGTTGTTTTGTGTATGGCCTAGTGAGATTGTTTCACTTTTGAATTGTACCTTAGTGTATCTTTGTGATTGTGCATGTTTGCATGTTTGGATGCTTGCATGTTTGGATGTTTGGATGCTTGCATGTTTGGATGCTTGCATGTTTGGATGCTTGCATGTTTGGATGTTTGGATGCTTGCATGTTTGGATGCTTGCATGTTTTGTCTTTGTATTTGTTGGGGAATGTTTTACCGGTAGCACCTTAAAAGGTTAAGTGCTGCAGTCACCTATCCTTAAGGTAGTCTAGGCAAACAAGTCGCCACCTATCCTATGTACACTTACACAAGTGTTTCAATATGTTTTCGTAAGTTTATTTTTTTAAACTTAAGGAACGATTGGTGTAGGTTGTTCAAACCCGTCGATGAGATTTATAAAAGTGTTTTTTGTTTATCTCATGGAGTTGGATTGATCTAGGAACTCACCCCTTACATAGGTCCGTTTAAACCCTCGAACCTATTGAGCGAAATGGCCTGGGAGCTCATCCCTTACATGGCCCATGCCATGGAGTTTCTTGCAAGGTTCTCAGCCTGATTATAGGATAGAAAGACAAATCTTGATAGAGAATACTATGATTCATTCATATTAAATGTTTACACAAAGAAGTGGTGAAAATCTCTTGGCCATTTGTGGTTGGTTACATTGAACCTTTTAAGGTGGTCTCGTCCCAATGTTTTGGACTTTCTTTCCTTCTTGGTCGATTAAGCTTGTAGGATCTGCCGTTGTGAGCTTTGAGCATAACGTGTCGTTCATCCTATTTTGGGCCAAGCTTTCCAAGGTTTTGTTTTTGTAACATGTAAGTTGTCTTTTAGGAAGACTCTTATGTGTTGTATCAAAGTGCTTTGGCAAGGTGTTGGTGTTTTAACAAATCTACTTTTGTCACCAAGTAGTTTGCTTTGTTATCTTGCCAACAGCTTCAACGCCTTAGCATTGCGGTTTGGTTCGTCCTTAATTTTTGTTTATAGCATGATGCTTCAATGCTTCCAGTTTTATGCTTCTATGGGGCTTGATCCTTGGTGGTTCTTGGTGTTACCAAGTTAGATCAATGATTACTAATCTGTTCTTATGTATCCCCATTTTTCACGATTCTGCGAGTTGCTGAAGTGTTGACATGCTTCTCAGGTTGGTTTAGGTTAGCTTGTCTTGACTTTGTAGTCTTTGTAGTTGCTAAATCTCCAAAGATGGTTGAAGGCTAAGAAGCTTCAGAATTCGTATTCATGTTTAGCTTAGGTAGCATTCTTTCGGTAGAGATTATTTTAGGCAGGCGTTTGCGCTTAGTGTGAGTGAGAAGCATTGATGTTTTAGCAAGAGCTTCGGCGATTGAGCAAGTTGCTTGGATAATCTTTATTATTGTATGTTTTGTTCATGCTTGAGCCTTAGTAGAAGACAAGTATTATCATAGGCGGTTCACCTAGTTAGGAGTTCTTTGAATAGAACTTGTTTGTTACAAGGACACTTTCACTTGTTTGTATAGCTTTCAAGCTTGTAAGCTTCAGTTGTTGTATCTAAAACTTCTAAATTTCTAAACTTCAATTGTTGTATTTGAAGCTTTTAAGCTTTTGAAGCTTATCGTAGTTGAAGCATTTAAGCTTTTGAACTTCTTTTAATGTCTTTTGAAGCTTTTAGCTTTAAAGCTTGTTTTGTTTATTTTGAAGCTTATGAGCTGTTTTTTGAAACTTCTAAGTATTTGAAGCTTTTAATGACATGTTCGAAGGAGTTTATGTAAGAATCATGTCAAGTCTACCAATGTTATCATGAACATGTGATGTATTTTGACCTTTGTCATCCTTGAGGTATAAAACTTGTGTTGGTAACGAGTTTGACTTGTTGTTGAGCTTTTGTAGTCAAAAGAGGGGGTACGTTATGAAGCTTACAATCTTCCTGGCTTCCGGGTGATAACCTTTGAAGTCCATAACCTTCTAAGCATTGATGGTTATGGCTTATGAAGGCCTGTGAGGCTTAAACCTTCTAAGCATTGGAGGTCATGGTTTATGGAGACCTGTGAGGTTTAAACCTTCTAAGCTTTGGAGGTCATGTCTTATGGAGGCCTGTGGGATTCAAACCTTCTAAGCATTGGAGCTCATAGTTTATGAAGACCTGTGAGGTTCAAACCTTCTAAGCTTCTGAGGTTACAGTTTGTGAGGACCTACAAAGCTTAAAACCTCTTGTGTTTTACAAGGTTAGAGTTTGTAAGGACCTTTGAGGTTTATAACCTCTGGATGAACGATTCTAACTTTGTTCACACATTGTAGCTAAGGTGGTGTTATGGGAGGATGTATTGGAGGTGTTGATTTGTGTACGCAACGATCTTTTCTTTCATTCCTTTGAAGTGACTTTGTTGGCATGTAGAGGCTTTTCCTTCCTTGAGTTGTTTGTCTTTTCAAGGGAGAAAAGCATATGCTTTAGGTGGCATGCGTGTCCCATTGAGACGTTAGGTTGTTTGAACACAAGGTTAGTCTTGATAAGGGGTTTGCCTTTCCTTGAATAATGTTGACCCAATATAGTAAGCCTTTAAGCTTCTGAACTTCCGCGAAAGAAAGTAGCTAGGCCGTTGTTTTGAGTTATCGTGTTTCTTTGCTATGGTAAGATGCTTGAAGGCATCTCAGCATTTGAGTAAATAAGTTGACATGTGACGTGTGCGGATATACACATAATTTTGCACTGATTTTAACACACGTTTTGCTTTAATATTTATAAAAATGGTTTCGACCTTAATATTAAAACACACACAAAATGGCAAGTGTACCCTGTCATATATGTAGTAAGTACAGATAAGAACCAAGTATCGATCCATGGACGCGCGCGGAGCAATGGTACTAAAACTCTATCCTCGATTTACCAGTAGGAAAAGATAAGTTGAGTTTGTTTAAACTAGATTAATTCTAAAATATGTAAATAACTTAACTACGACTCCATTTAGAAAATATAACTATATAGACTATAATACGCCAATCCTAGCATGTCATCTATATATAATAAGAAATAAAGGCGTGATCAACATTCCCATTTTCCGACAGTTAGTTTCCCTCTCGGGCATCCTAACATGACAACTATACAGAAAGCTAACACGAATACACACGTTAACCACCTCAAGTTGTTCATTAGTGCGCAGCTGATATGATCTCATGAGAATCTTTAAAGATAGGTTAGTATCACCTTTCGGGAGTCCTCAACCGCACTAGTTAAGGAAAGCAATACCGAATACACAATACGACCACCTAGACTAGCATAAAGTAGAGCATTTCACAACCTATTCCGTTTTACCCAACTTTGAACACAAATCTACTAAGATCGCCATTTTCACCAAAATAACTAACAAAGATCATTAACCGTGTCAAAGATTGGTAACAACACCATTAAGATTTTTAGACTCTTTTACGTGCCGGTAAACATCTATAATCGTTATTCAAGTGACTTTAACCAAACCAATACCCGGTTACAGTTTCATGGTGTAAACTTTATTAACAAGTTAACTAGTCTACTATCGGACGATTAAACGGACGGTTTCTTCAACAAGTAATCCGCCTAACACATTCGACAATCATCAAAGTCATCCAAACACAACTACAAATCTAACAACAATGAAACAAGGTTGCGCTATGATCATCAAGATTCAAACATGAAAAACGCCAAATTCATACAAAACTTGATTTCATACAAACGATTGTTTTAACTACTAACTAATACTAATGTTCTTGCCCGTAGGCGTACGATTAACTAAAATAACATCAAAATACCAAACAAAATCAGATTTGGATCTTAAAGAGCTTAAAGGATCAAACCATAAGATTGCTAAAGAGATGGATTGAATGATGAAGGATGGATCGGATGGATTCCCGAGCTTGTTCCACGCCTATGCAGCACTTTGTTAGCCCTGAAAATCGCCAGAAATCTCCCCCAAAGGTCCAATACTTTATCAATGGCTGAAATGGGCTATTTAAAAACAGAACAGACGATCCGACCGGCCGCGCGGATGATCCGACCGGCCGGTCGCTTTACTCGGGTCAGAAAAGCTTCTCGAATGCTGACGTAGGCCTTCTAGAAGGTCCCCAGAAATATCAGGTTGCTGTGCGCGGCCGGTCGCTTTGTTCGCGCGGCCGTTGGATTGACAAACGTTTCGTTTTCGCGCAGAAACCTTCGTTTTTGATCCGGTTTGCTTCCTGGATACCGTTTAAGGCCTGTAATCATAAATATGCCCAAATAAGTACCAATTCATCGTGTATACGGCCAAAAATGTATATAAAGGGAGTTAAACTGGGGCTTTTATATGTATAAATTAACGTATATCAAACATCCCCACACTTGAACTTTGCTTGTCCTCAAGCAAACAACAAAACAGAAATAAACGAAAAACTCGCCAAGTGGCAACAAAGACAAAATATAACCTGTACAAACGATAATAATCAAGCCCACAGAAGATATAAACAGATGATAAGATAACTGAAAAGCAACGACTCACTTCCGATCAACAAAGCACGCTAACCCGTACACGACTCACAATGTTCACACACACTCGGTTTTATTTATGATACATACGTGTAATGTGTATGTGTAAATCGCTCCATTGCCATGACAATGAATCGTGCAATATCATAAGCTTGTCAAAAGATCTAGTCTTCACCAACTAACGTGTGAAAGAGCACAAATCAAGAGGTCTTATGAGGGTTGTAATGTCAGGCAAGGGTAAAAGGTGTGGAAGGGATATTTACAGTGACGAAACGGCTAAAACTCGGCGGTTAAGTCTAACTAAACTGAAATAAATACTACTATACAAACACACGCAAATATACCCGAATTTTATTTAAATCGAGCTAAACATATAACTTCTAACTTTATTGCCTCGAAAACTGCTCGAACACTGCTAATTCACCCTATTTTAGGGTGTTCTATTTTTCTGGAATTTTCTGGATTTTTTTTTCTTATTTTTTCTTATTTTTTCTTTTTTTTCAACATATATATCTATGATATAACTGATATTAAAACACGAATATAATCAACATACGGGCTCTAAACGTATAAACCCGAACACGAACTATTTACAACACAGACAGCTAGTTAAACATTAACCTAAACCGAGTTCTAACACATAGGGTTAAAAAGAAAAAGGCTAAATTTGGTTTAGTGGCGAAATGGTGTGGTAAATAAGAAAAAACACGGATTAGGTTCAACAGGGTTAACTAGTGGATAATGTTTGGGTGCGGGAAACAGATATAAAGAAAAGAAAAGGCTAAATCAAAAGGGTATCCTAAATGCCTCAATCATGTTCGTACAATCTCACACGTATCTGATCTAAATAAGTATGCTAATGACAAGTTCTAAATTACACAAAACATCCGGCTCACTCAAAAGCATGTCAAAGAAATGATAATCTATTCTAAGGCTCAAACGCTTACGTAACCGGAGGGAAATGGGTGCAAGTGTACGAATCTAACACGCTCGTATCTCATCTGTTCGTCGCGCCTCAAGTTATCTTTATCAAAAATTAGTTAGGCTTGATGTTTTATTACAAATATATACATATATGTACTTATAAAAGGGTTATTATATATATATATATATATATATATATATATATATATATATATATATATATAAGTAAAAACACAAGAGGACAAACTAGAACACGATATAATCCCTCCCCACACTTAAACGTCACATTGTCCCCAATGTGAAAAATAGAAAGCGTTTATGAATTAGCTAACTATTGTGTGAAAAAGGAGAATAATACTCCCCTGGTGGTGATAACCCGAAAAGTATGGTGACTGCATTGAGCATCCATACCGGTTCTCGCCTTTTCCTGCACTATCACCAATCTTGCCAAAAGGAAAATACATCAAACACATCCATTCATCATCACACTTGCGAAGTTTTCAAACAAATTTGGAATTTTGAACACCTACGCACTATGATTTTGCAAAATCGTTTTAAATTCAAGTTATCCCGCGAAGGTGTTTAAAAACCAAATTATTATGAAGTATCATAGAACTTGGGGCGCGTTTGTTTAATTATGAAGAACGCCCAAAAGTTTTACGAACAAAACTATCTAAACTACAATCAAAACACTAACAATCTTAAAGTTTTGGGGTTTTGTTAAACATTTATGAAGGAAACTCCAAGAAATCAAGATCATGAACAACAAATTATAACCTAAAACATGAGGAATTTGGGGATGTTTAAACATTTATGAAGAATCCCCAAAATTTCAAAAACAAACCTAAATTACACTAACATCTACACTAACATACAACCCTATTATGAAATTAATCTACATTTATACTAAACTACACTAAACATAAGGTTACAAAATTACACAAATCTTTAAAAAAAATTCGGATTTAGTTTAAACATTATGAAGAAAACCTCAAAAGCTCAAAGATTTGGACAACAATAACCTCTAATCTAAACTATCAAAGCATACAATCCATTTAAGAACACTAGGGTTTGTTAAACATTATGAAGGGACCCTAAAATCATGAAAAGATTGCAAAAATTTAAACTAATCTACACTAGAACAAGAAAAATAACAAGAAAGAGGAAGACCCATACCTTGATTTGAAGAATTGATGTGGAATTGAAAGGTGTTTGTGTGTGTGTTCTTGAGTGGAAGTTGCAAGTGCTCGCTCTGTTTCGACACAAACAACCAACTTACCTGTTTTGCTACGCTTCTTAGTAAAATAACACGGTTTTGAAGCGACTTTCCACACAATCATCTGGCGCGAATCAATCCTGGCTAAAAACTTTATGAAGTTATAGGACATTTCTGTCCTTGCACATCGCTACATTTTGCTCGAGTGAGTGAGTCGATAGCTGGACTCGGTTTTCCACGCGCGTTTAGGCGCGCGGTCGTGGAATTCAAGTATTTCCACATCCGGGTCAAACGGGCCTGAATTGAATGGCCTTGATCGCTACCCATTGACTTTCAAACTCAGTCCAACTTGGACTTTGACTTCTAGGAATGGCCGTTTTTCATTAAAAATTTTCTTTAAGATCGCTTTCGCCCGAATGGAGATTGAGTACGGGCGAGATGATCGATCGAGCAATGAACAGACATCGGCCATCCCCACACTTTAACTGATGCAATGTACGAAATAATTACAGACAAAATAATTAAGGACTCAATCTAAGAAAAACGGAAGGAATATACACAGATAAACATACTAAAAACTATACACTAACTTAAATTATGATAATATATAAATACGAAAATATAAAAAAAAATAGCGAAAATATGAGTCACTCGCGCATCGCGAAGAAGTATAGACCGCTTCTCACGTGGCGCAAGTGAGCACAATGACTCAAGGTGCTCGCGCGTTGCAACAAGATAAAGACCGTCCTTTTGCTTGCGCGAAAACAACCTTTTCACCGAAAAATAATATAACGGAAGTTGATGAATAGAAACGATGATGGATGCCAATGTATTGAGTTAAAAACGGAAGATAGCGGTTATTCACGTCACACGAAGGACTCTGGTGATCCTGTTCGCGTATCGTGAACAATAAAAGATAAAATCCGGGGTAATTAGGAACTCGCTTAAAGCGAAACCATAAGCCCAGCTTCTTTGCGAATCGCAAGGAATCATTTTTCACGGAAAATTATTTTATTAAAACCATTTTTATATTAAATAAATTTCCCAAGTTTTCTTAACACAAACCTTTTTTAAAAGCATCCGAATCAACAAATTTAAACGTAACATACCCAGACTTCCATTGTATACTTAAATAAAAAACTATATATACATAAAAATCAAATAAAAACCAATAGAATCAATAAAATGAACAGAAACAAACAGACAAAGCCTAAAACTATACAAAGAATGAAATAAATAAATAGTCCAAATTACGAACAAATAAATCTAATCAATCAAATAAAGAACAAATCAAATTCATAGACAAACCAATAAATCCAATAATCAATCAATTAAATTTATCAACACCCTAATGAACGAATAATCAATCAAACAATCCTATAAGCAGATAAATGAACGAATATATGCGCAAACCTATGAACCAATCTAAAATCAATCCAATATATTAACAGACTGATAAATCAAATAAACAACCAAATAATCATATATGCAAATAAACGAATGAAATAAAGAATCAACAAAGTACAAACAAGTATTCACAAGCATGTACACTAGTAAAAAGTTGACTCGGTTCGTTCCTAAAGCTCGTCGCGTCCCCGGAAACGGCGCCAAAAACTTGACGTGTGCGCTAGTACGCATAATTTTGCACTGATTTTAACACACGTTTTGCTTTAATATTTATAAAAATGGTTTCGACCTTAATATTAAAACACACACAATAGGACAAGTGTACCCTGTCATATATGTAGTAAGTACAGATAAGAACCAAGTATCGATCCATGGACGCGCGCGGAGCAATGGTACTAAAACTCTATCCTCGATTTACCAGTAGGAAAAATAAGTTGAGTTTGTTTAAACTAGATTAATTCTAAAATATGTAAATAACTTAACTACGACTCCAAATAGAAAATATAACTATATAGACTATAATACGCCAATCCTAGCATGTCATCTATATATAATAAGAAATAAGGCGTGATCAACATTCCCATTTTCCGACAGTTAGTTTCCCTCTCGGGCATCCTAACATGACAACTATACAGAAAGCTAACACGAATACACACGTTAACCACCTCAAGTTGTTCATTAGTGCGCAGCTGATATGATCTCATGAGAATCTTTAAAGATAGGTTAGTATCACCTTTCGGGAGTCCTCAACCGCACTAGTTAAGGAAAGCAATACCGAATACACAATACGACCACCTAGACTAGCATAAAGTAGAGCATTTCACAACCTATTCCGTTTTACCAACTTTGAACACAAATCTACTAAGATCGCCATTTTCACCAAAATAACTAACAAAGATCATTAACCGTGTCAAAGATTGGTAACAACACCATTAAGCTTTTTAGACTCTTTTACGTGCCGGTAAACATCTATAATCGTTATTCAAGTGACTTTAACCAAACCAATACCCGGTTACAGTTTCATGGTGTAAACTTTATTAACAAGTTAACTAGTCTACTATCGGACGATTAAACGGACGGTTTCTTCAACAAGTAATCCGCCTAACACATTCGACAATCATCAAAGTCATCCAAACACAACTACAAATCTAACAACAATGAAACAAGGTTGCGCTATGATCATCAAGATTCAAACATGAAAAACGCCAAATTCATACAAAACTTGATTTCATACAAACGATTGTGTTAACTACTAACTAATACTAATGTTCTTGCCCGTAGGCGTACGATTAACTAAAATAACATCAAAATAGCAAACAAAATCAGATTTGGATCTTAAAGAGCTTAAAGGATCAAACCATAAGATTGCTAAAGAGATGGATTGGATGATGAAGGATGGATCGGATGGATTCCCGAGCTTGTTCCACGCCTATGCAGCACTTTGTTAGCCCCGAAAATCGCCAGAAATCTCCCCCAAAGGTCCAATACTTTATCAATGGTTGAAATGGGCTATTTAAAAACAGAACAGACGATCCGACCGGCCGCGCGGATGATCCGACCGGCCGGTCGCTTTACTCAGGTCAGAAAAGCTTCTCGAATGCTGACGTAGGCCTTCTAGAAGGTCCCCAGAAATATCAGGTTGCTGTGCGCGGCCGGTCGCTTTGTTCGCGCGCCGGTCGGATTGACAAACGTTTCGTTTTCGCGCAGAAACCTTCGTTTTTGATCCGGTTTGCTTCCTAGATACCGTTTAAGACCTGTAATCATAAATATGCCCAAATAAGTACCAATTCATCATGTATACGGCCAAAAATGTATATAAAGGGGAGTTAAACTGGGGCTTTTATATGTATAAATTAACGTATATCAACATGTGTAATTGTTTTGCTTCTTTGCTTCTCAACTTCTTTTAAATGTGGATTTGTCCACACGGGCCACCAGCCCCCCAGTCAGAAGTAGTCATGACATGGTGATGAGTGATTCTGACTGATATCAAAGTGTTGTTGTACATCTAACCTCTTTGTTCCTCCTTTGAAGGTTTGTTGCTATATAGGTTGCTGTTAGGGGAAACCTTTTGCCCTGTTATCCTTTAACCCTCTGAGTGTTATGCTTATTTGCTTCGGGGGTTATTTGCTTTATTCAAGCATGTCAGCTTACTCATATCAGCCCTTGGTAAAGGTGTTTATGACTAGAGGCGCGTTTTACTAGTTTATTTCGGATTGAAATTGTTTTTATTTCAGATTTATTGGGTCGTTCACGGAATAGAAGCTTGTTTGAAAGCTTGTTGGCGATTTAAAGATCCATAGGTTGGTGTTTTGAACCATATGTTTATTTTGACGTTTCCTTATCTTAGCCTTAAAAAAGTGTTACAGTGTTTGCATTATAACTATATTTGTGGCTGTTGGTAAGAACGTTGTTTTGACTTGGTCGTTAGTATAAATGGTTCATGTGTAGCTTTTGAAGCTGTTAGAAGTTGAAGCTGATCAAAGCTTCATGAATGATCAATTTGAACGTTTGTGAAGCTAAATAGTTGTGACGCTTCAACGCACAGTGGTCTGAAAAGCTATAAGTCTTTAATGAATCTTGTAGCCTAAAAGGCTGTAAAGCTTTTATGAGTAGAAGCCTAAAAGGCTGTAAAGCTTTGATGAGCAGCAACCTTTTAAGGATGTAGAGTTTCGAGGATTAGTGGTCAGAACTGATATAAAACTTCCATGAAAATTGGCCTAAAAAGTTTAAACGCTTCATTGGATACTTGGCCAAAAGGCTGTGAAGCTT
Source organism: Ambrosia x helenae (assembly GCA_030844895.1). Taxonomy (NCBI): domain Eukaryota; kingdom Viridiplantae; phylum Streptophyta; class Magnoliopsida; order Asterales; family Asteraceae; genus Ambrosia; species Ambrosia x helenae. Next base: position 23,534 of record JAUTDX010002309.1, read on the forward strand.
TGTTGAATGGTAGCCTAACGTCTTTGGAGCTTCCGCTGGAATAGACTAAAAGGCTGTAAGGCATTGGAAACCTGAAAGACTTTTAAAGCTTTAATGAACCATAGCTTAAAAGGCTGTGAACGTTTCATTAAATAGTAACCCAAAAGGCTTTGAAGCTTCAATGATTTGTAGCCCAAAATATTGTGAATTCAGAGGCTTAAAAGGTTGCAAGGCTGCAGTGAACAACAACCTTGTTCTAATGTAAGACTTCCATGAGAAGTAGCCTTAAAGAATTTTAACGTTTCGCCGAATACTAGCCTAAAAGGCTGTGAAGTATTTTTTGTTGGGAGCATGAAAGTCTTTAATACTTTTGATTATGAGTGGCTTAATTGGATCAAAAGTTTTAATTTACAAAATTTCTCAAAAGCCTTATGTGAACCCTTAGTGGGTAATAGCTCAAATGGCTTTAGAGCTTCAATGTGAATAGCCTAAAAGGTTATCAAGCTTTTAGGGAATAGTAGCTTGGAAAGCTTTAAAGCTTCCATGGATAGTAGCCGAAATGACTTTAAAGCTTGTGTGAGCAATAGTCTGAAAGGTTGGAAGACTTTAGAGAACCGTAGCCTGAAAGGCTTGAAGGCTTCGTTGAGCAATACCTGAAAGGATTTAAGGCTTCGATGGTCAGTAGCCTGAAAGACTTAAAGGCTTTGGTGAGTAGTAGCCTAAAAGGCTTGAAGGCTTTGATGGTCAGTGGCTTAAAAGTTTTGTGAAATTTTTGATGAGCGAAGCCTAAAAGGCTTGAAGGCTTCGATGAGCAGTAGCGGACAGGCTTGAAGGCTTTGTGAGCAGTAGCCTCCAAGTTCTGTGAAATTTTTGATAAATGTAGCCTAAAAGGCTTAAAGGCTTCGACGAGTAGTAGCCTGAGGGGCTTAAAGGCTTTAATAAGCAGCATGCTAAAAATCTTGTGAAAATTCTGATTAGCATAGCCTTAAAAGGCCGTAAAACTCGGTATGTTGAAGAGTTGTGTGGTTAGCAACCTAAAATGTTATGTAGATGTAGTGACTAATATCTTAAAAGCTGAAAATGTTAAAGGCTGTAGTACACTGTATCCTATGCACCTAGGCTGAAGAGTAGCTTTAAAGCTTAAAAGGTTGCAGTAGGTACAATAAGCTTTATAAGCTGTTGTGAACAGTAATATATAGAGTTGCAGTGAGTAATAGCTTAAAAGCTTAAAGGCTTCGTGTACAGTAGGCCTATAAGCCTAGTCTGGAAAGTTAAAAGATGCTCTGTGCACAGCAAGGTAAAAGGGTTCAGGTGTTTATCTATTGGGTAAAAGCATGTATTTTGTCTTTTGTGCACATGGGATACAAAAGTCATATCTACTTTTTATAAAGATATGTAAGTAGTGCACAAATAACAATATATACCCATGTGCTTTGTCATAAAAAGTCTTTTTATTAAAACATGTGCAAAGTAATTTTACTTTTCCTTTTCTTTTGTTAGGAAAATAAAAAGTTACTACTCCACTGTGTATGTCGTTGGTCATGCACCATTCATCTTGTTTTTGTCTTTTTTTAGAGCATCTTGTAATTGTACTGCATGCTCTAGAAACTTGTACCATATATAATGGGCATACTCAGAAGTATGTATTTTATTGGTCATAAAAAAGAAAAAATATAGTCACATTTTTAATAGAGATATGATAAGACATGAGTTGTCACTAGTAGTAGAGTAGGGTTTGACTATTACCATCTTTTATCTTTTGTTTAAAAATGTGGTGCTATAGTAGGCATGCTATACTTTTCTGACATAATCTTTTGTCATTACTTTTGCCAATATACTTGTACTTTGTGCTATAGTATTTGTACCACATAACATGCAGGAAATAATAAGCCTTGAGAATATTCAAAAGAAGCAATAATAGTTGATCTATTGACAAAAATAATAGACACAAAAGGAAATCAAGTGCAATAAGATATGCAAGGTTGCTTTTTTTTTTGTTCGTGACCACCTTTAGTACAGGTTGAAAACTTTATGTACTATTTGATTTGACAATAGTATAATACATGTCACACCTTTTTTTTTTTGTTTTTTATATATTTTTATACTTCACTCAAGTGAAATGTACATAAATAAAAAAGATAGGTGACAGGGCTAAAAAAGTAAATTAGTAGGTTTTGACATTCTTTTATTTTTAAAAAAAAAAATTAAATATGTAATATTTGATGTGAAATGTCACTGTCAAAAGATTAAATCTTTGTCATGCATGTACTTTCTTGAGGAGTAACAAGCCATGTTTCAATTTATTATTTTGTCAATGCTAGAGGTTTAGAACCTTATAATCGTAGATTCTAGCATAGATCCATCGTAGAGCACGCGGACAAAACATGGATGTGTAAGAGGTGTAGAAGTGACTTCACTAGGAACGTTTTCTCCAAACGTAGAAAGAACATAGAAACATAGAAAATAGATCGACGGAAGCCGAACTACAAAGAATTTATGTTCTAAGTAGCACGGCCCCACGGTGGGCGCCAACTGTTGCTACAACAAATATAGTCGGAGAGGGTCTGAACGTTCCAAGGTCGTCAGGCTTCTGACCTCGTCTGCTGCTTAAAGGGTTAGACCAGCAGCATGAAAGAACTCGTCAGAAGAGGTAAAAGGGGTTAAAGGGTTTCGGTTCACCAAACGCAAGTCGTGGTGTCCCTCTACGTTGTAAACGTAGATGGGAGGTTCAAGAATTTTGATATTTTAGTTGTTATGATTCTGATTTGGGATCAACCCAAGTCAGAATGTTGTTATTATTGATTAACTTAAGAAAATATAAAAAATAAGAGCATGATGTTGAAGAAAGGAACTCTTGATCCAAGTTACAACTAGGGACCAACCACGTAAGCCTGATGAAGGCTGAGACTTGCGAGTAACAGAGTGTGATTCCACATATAGTGGTTGTTAGGGCCAGCTTGGTTATGGAATCAGCATGGTTTGAGAATGTACAGCAGCAGCTTGCGTGCTTGAGGGGTTCAAGGCTTCGGCCTTCTGCTGCTGAAAGTATTATTAGAGAATAACTCTAGAGAGAGAGTTTAGAGAGAGAGAAAGAGAGTGAGAGAGGTCTTGTATTAAGACCAATCTGAGTTGTATGGCATGCTTTGCCCCTCTATTTATAGAGTGGGGATGGGTAAAAACCCTAGTGAGCTTCCTTGTTGGGCTTGGGCTTGACCCACTCTTATATTTAATGATTTTGGTTTCTTGGGCTATTGGGCTTGACCAATTGAGTACCCTACAACATCAAGAACCAAGGTGGGTTTTATTATAACCACCATTTTTTTCCATTTTGTTACACACAACATTATGGGCCATCCTAACCAGTCTTAACTCCTCTTAAGTTGCTATGATGTCTATTCTGTATTTGTGTAGCATACTCTAGCAGTCCAGCTTACAAAATCAAGAATGGGCCAATTCTATGTAATAGTTACAGCGTATACTTCGTTATAGTTTTGGCCCATAAGAAACTTTTCCTTGCTGTGTTCCAGACTTCAGAGAGTTGAATAAACAAAAGAAAAGAAGAGTAGAGAGAGGATTAAGGAGAGAAGAAAAGATGTAGAAAGATAAATAAATTTTAATTAACTCATGTGTTCTGAGTTTGAATGAAATGAAAATAAAAGTAAAGATTTTATGTATTAAAAACCATTTCCTTACAAATCTCTTCGATTTAGAATGAATGAAAAATAAACATAAATTTTCATTCCATTTCTTTCCTTAAGAAAAAAAAATAACATAACATGAATTTTCCTGATATCCTTTCAAAATCCTTCTTTTCCTTATTATTACTATATTGTTCACCGCTATAGTAACCGTCACTTTTAGAAAAAAAACCGTTTTTTACTTTGATCTCATCCGTCCAACTCTGGTAGTTTTTTCTAACTTTAAATCTGGACCATAATAATTAGGTGGTTATAGCCAGATTTTGGAAGTTATTTTTGAGTGATAGCAGTTAATCAATTACCCAAGATTTATTGGACTTTTCCTCCACGTTCTCCACCTCCCACTATTTCAACTCCCAACATTGTCTCTCCCACCATTTCTTCACTCCATTATTGATCCACACCCTCACTCACCAATGGCCACCGGTCCGCCACTCCACCGCCACAGGTAGGGGTGTGCATGGGTCGGTTTGGGTCGGTTTTTACCATTAACCATAACCATAACCGCTATTTCGGTTATGGGATTTTCGTAACCATAACCATAACCAAACTTCGGTTATGGTTAATCGGTTATGAATTCGGTTTATGGTTCGGTTATGGTTATTTCGGTTATTAACCAAAAAAATCGACCAACGATAACTTTCGGCTAAATTATAAATTTAAAAGCCCATGGGTCTTAAAAACTCAGAACCTACAATGTTAGACTTAGCTTGGGTTATTATTTATAAGTTAATCAAAACTACACTTTCTAGTTAAAGTACCACGTGGGATCCCTTTTAATAAGATATTAACAAAAAAAAATATCTAACCCCTTGGTTACAACTTACAATTTTAATTCAACATAAAAAAAAAAAGAATACTACATCAATATCATGTTGTTAATAACATACTTTTATTATAGTAAAAAACCTCTATATAGTTAATATAGAACATAAATCTATTACATAAACTTAACAATACAAGTTCGGTTCGGTTCGGTTCGGTTATATCGGTTAACCAAAGCTTCATAACCATAACCATAACCGCTCGGTCGGTTATAGAAATTTCATAACCATAACCATTGGTTATGTTGGTTATCGGTTAAAATCGGTTCGGTTATGTCGGTTATGGTTCGGTTATGCCGGTTATGGTTAATTTTGCTCACCCCTCCCACAGGTACAAGTTCCTATTCCTTTTTATTACTCCGCTGCCTTCATCTTTCTCACTCCACGTTCATAAGAAGTTTTATCCAAGTTTCAAGTATACTCACCCACAAATCCCCCCAACTCTGTGCTCAATCATTGTGCCATCCAACATAATTCTCTGTATCCATTGGTACCTCTTTTTTTATTGATACTGATTAGCCACTCATGAACAGTAAAACTCTGAATTTGGATGGTCAAGTGCACCAATTGACGCCAGCGAAGGGGTGTGCAGCGATGTGGATCGATTCTGTCTCCAGGGTCTCGGTAAGTTTCCTATCATCTTTGGCTCTTTCATTTTTTTACACTCAACTCTTGATATTTTCTGAAATGTGTGTGTTTTCAAGTTTTTTTTTTTTTTTTTTTTTTTGAATAGCCAATGAGACTGTTGAACATTGAGATGGGCCAAACTGGAGGTATCCAAATGTTTTTTTTATAGAAATTGATCGGAATAGAATATTGGTTTTGTTAATTTGGTCTTCATTTTTTGTTTTTGATTTAGGTTTATGGGCGTCTGACAAGAAGCGTTGGTTGGTTCGGTTGATAGTCTATCTATCTTTTAAGGTGACTAATCAACCAATAATTTCCTAACATCTGTTTGAGCATGTTTTTTGTGATGGGCTTTGCCTACCAGGCGTTCGTTTAAATGTCTACTGACTATGGATATGGTTGTCATGTTGGTTATAACTTCACAATCTTCTTTTGTAGAACAATTCCTTAAATTGAAAATGATATAGCTCTTTGTGAAATCTTTTGTTGATTTGCTACTGACATAGTTTAGAAGAATATCTCAACTTTTGGTCACACAGGTTCTATATTAGCCTTGCTTCTTGTGAACTTTTATCTAATAAACGTAACAAAAATGGTTTAAATTGTCATAAAACAATTTTATGCAAATAGGGATTTTTTTTATTCCGTTATTCTTAGGTTCAAAGAAGTAAAACTAAGAATGATAATGATCTACTATGGATATAGCAATTTAGGAGGTTATAAACTTTGTCGGGTTTAAACTGTTTGATCTGTTTCCTTTATTGCTAATATTTGTTTGTTCAATAAATTTTGACCGTGCAATGTATTTAATGAAATATGTTTTTTACAGCTTCGAGTTTCGACTGAGAGTCTCCTTCCGATGGATGGAAAGTTGACATTGATATCTTGCATTAGGAATGTCAATAGGAAGCCTTTTAGTTTCTCTTTTGCTTTTCATACATATATATCTGTCTGTTACTTTAACCAAGAGATTCTTTTACTTTCCAAAGTACAACTTTCGAGTTTTTTAGTATTTCTTGTAGCATAATCATTAGAAAGGGAAGGTAGGAATTGTGTCATAGCTGGTAAATTTGCATGATATTTTCCTGAAGTTTTATTAATAATCTATATGTAAAAGTTATATTATAAAGATTAGTGTTGAAATGATTGATTGTTTGTCCCAAATTGATCACGTTTATCTTTGTCCTAATTGTTTTGTTGTACTTGATCATGAATGGGGTATGTGTTGGTAAGCATTTTTTCTGATTTTTACACTAATCGTTAATTGCATTCTCAATGCAGCCTTTGACAATTTAGGTCACACTTGCGGTGTGGAATCCACGAGACAAGAAATCAAATGTAATTTCTTGACTTTGGAGATGATGAGTGCAAGCAAATGCTATGTGTCATTGTAAGGCAGATGATGAGAGTTCCAGCATAATGTCATGTACATGGTTTGGTACTTCACGACATGAAACCAAAGGTTTAAAAAGCATGTCAAATCACAAGCTTCCCAGATCTATACCCTCAATGAGATGGGGTTCAGTTGATTGCAACTTTGTGCCTACCACCTGGCTATGACCGGTTACCATGTTTGGAGTGATCTTATCCTGTAGAGTTTAAAAATTCGGCAAGTAAAATGCTCAAGTTTGACCATCTCATGTTAATGATCCATGGCATATATAATCTTTGCTTAAATTTTAACTTCTTTTCTTTTAGCAGGTATGCTTAACATGGTGGAAAGAAAAAATCGCAAATTCAAATTTATAAAGAAAAGATGGTTTATGCCCTTTAACTTCTGAAGAGACAACCCTTTCATTAAGGACACTTGACATAGATCGTGACATCCAAATTTACATTGTTGTAGAAGGCCACTGCAGGTGCCATTATGCTTACTTTTTAGTTTTTACTAGAGGTGACAAGCTGGGAGAGGCCGTTCATGTTATGGGTCAAAACAGGCGCACTTATTTTTCTGGTTCAAAACATCTCATTCAAGGGCGGCTTAGCTTGGTAATCATTCAGTTGCACTGCATCTTTTCTGTTTTTAATGATATGCTCTCTTACATGAATTTGGGTTGTTTTAGTGTCTTAAAAATCTCTATTGTCGATGGGATAATCTATGCAGTTCAGGTAAAAGTCATTCTATTTGAGTGAAACATGAAGCAATTAAGAAATTAATGTGTTACTTGATTTTTTTAACGAATAACATTGTGGCTAATGATGTATATAGTGGAAGCTCGTGTGTGTTATGGTGAACCTGTCCAAAAATTATAAACCTGTAAGAAACCACCACTAGATCGTTTTGAGAACGACAACCCCTTCCCCTTTCTCCACGAGTTCCCGTTGGTCCATTTCGGTCACCCTCGGAATGTCAGTGGGAACCCACTTCTATGTTTGTTGTTATTTCTTTATCATTTGTTGTCATCCTTAAAAATTTATTATGGTGTATATACAACAAAATAAAGATGTTAAATTGTGCCTATAAATAACAAAATTTGACTTAAGATCTACATGTAGTTTGAATGTTGTAAATTTCAAAACCCGTCCCAACGGACGGGTATAATACTAGTTATAAAATTGTCAAGGCAGTTGCAGCCTTTTTATACCTTTTTTTTTGTGTGTAATGAATCAAACATCCAAAGGTAACACTTCAAGATTGATACTATTCGTTTTTTGACTTAAAAAACAGAACATAAAGGTTTAAACCAGCATTATAACCCAAAGGGCCAATGACCATGAAAGATGTAACAATAAAAAAAGCGTTCAGCCCGACCAAACAGTTTGGCTCGCCGTGTTCCAAAACCTTAACGATAAATTCAACACAAAATGTTTGTTATCGATAAAAAAAATGATAAAACCGCAACAAACAAAACAAAAGGCTGAAAAACAATAGCACGAAGGTCAAAATAAAACTAAACTTCTTCATTTTTTTTTCTTTCTTAAAATTAAAAATTAATAATAAACCAAGCAAATTTCCTATTCTCTTTTTTGTTTGCGTTTTCAAATCTCAACCTTAAAATGTCAGAAAAATCTCAGTATGGATTGAGAGGGGTAAACACAGGTTTACAGTAAGCTATTAGGGACCCATATGTACTAAGTTATTCCTATTCACTCATACCCCCACTCAGTTGCTGCAAATATTTCAAAACTTCCAAATCTCTTACTCTCTCACTACTACTTCCATCCTCATGATGTTGATCAAACAATAAAAAGATGACCCAAAAAAGACCTTTTTTTTCAAGCAAATTCAAGATTCCAGCTTAGAGTCGGATGAAATTTCACTAATTTGTGAGCGGAGCGGTATCAGTAGCTTTGGTTGTGTTCCTTTGAAAATCTTTGAGGCGGCCTGCAAATTCAGATACTGCACACAGAAAAATAACAAACTGCGCTCAGAATCCAAGATCAATCATCAAATATAGTGGATGAGTCGCACATTTTTGATAATTTTTATAAAACGGCTGTTTCAACCTAACCCATTTTGGTCAGAACCGTCTTGACCAAAATCCAGTTTTGACCCATTAGCCCACCCGACCAGCCATTTTGACAGGTTTAACTGAAACCATATACTAAAGGAAGGATCAGTGCTTACTAATAAAAGTAATTCCTTTACCTTACTTGCATCTCTGTAAAAGGAATTTATCTCCTCTTCTGTTAGGCCCTCCTCGTCAGCAGTTTCTTCCCAGCCCATTAAATGTAGTAATCTAGCTTCTTCTTCCTCAGAATAAAGAATGACATCAGAGTTTGCATTGTTCCTCCCATTATTACTAGATATTTCAGTTGCCACATTGGCATCAGCATTGCGGGCCAAATCATCTTTATTCTCACTATTAAACTGTTGGGTCCCACCAGAACCCCCTTCAGTTACAGCCTCACCAAGCTTTTCACTGGCAGAGATGGATGAACCAGCATTTTTCAGGGGTAATGGGTGCCATAGATTTCTTCCTCATAAGGTTAAAAAAGTCACTCCGGCTTTGAGCTTGAGATGAGGGTCTCTTCTCCAGTGTCACTACACCAGGCTTGCGCTCTGGAATAGCAACGGGTGAGTTGTTGTTTCTTAATGGAACAGGTCCCACAACAGAGGGTACAGCAAGTGGGCTATTTGGTAATTTGCCACCAGCTGTTGGGCTCAAAGTGTCCTTTGCAACTGGAGTGACACCATTCCTTTCGCGTGATGGTTTAAGCACGTGAAGTTTTCCCACTGTAGATGTCTTTGTAGAGTCCAACTTTGTAGAGACGGGTCGAGGGGAGTTAACAAGGTGAGAACTCTGAAGCTGTACCTGAGCCACCTTTGGCTTTTGTTTATCAGAAGAGCTTAACGCCTAAAACATTAAAAATAAATTAAAAATCATATTAGAAAAAATATATGAATAAACATTTGCTCTGCAGATAGACTATTATGATTTTGGCGCTGGAAACGAATAACCATAAATGTAAGTATAAACCATACTACATTTCGTTTATCGGCATTAATATGACTTTTCTAGTTACAGGTAACACAAGTCCACGGCAAGTAAATACATATAAGCATTCAAATAAAAACACTGGAACTTATAAAATAGGAGCAATTCATAAAAGCCTGTTCACCGGTGTATGCATTCTACGTAAAGTAAATATTCATCTCAAAGAAACTTCTGAACAAGAATAACAAAGTTTATAAAAAAGAAATTGCCTTAGCAATCATATTCACCGTGCATGTACAGAGAGCAAAGAATAACAAGGAAGATATTATAACTGTTTTATATTTACATAATAACATAGTCCAAATGATGTTCAAGGTCCTTTTACTTCTTATAATTGTTTTAAGAGGACAACATAAAGAAGCATATTCAGAAATTGATGGTACATTTGTGAATAATATGAGCCAATTATACCAATAACTTATTTATTACGAATGCCATTTGTAACAATTTCATGATCACAAATACTTGTATTAAGCTCTGTTGTCAAAGCTCACCAAGGCGCCCCGCCTAGGCCCAGTGCCGCCTTCTCGCTTCGCTTCGAAAGTCCCACTTTCAGGCCCTCAAGCGCATTTTTTCAGGCCAGACAAAGCTCCGATGAAATTCCATCCAAAAATCGTTTGAAACAATTATACAACCCTAACTAGCCCTAAAGAAGCCTAAAACATGTCTAAATCCTCTATAAATTGTATCGCCTAGAGTGTAAATAGGTAAAAAAGGTTAAACGCAAGGCTTCAACCCTCCACAATGTTAAATGTCACAAAATCCTTCAAAAGTGGTCACAAAGTAAGCACAATGCACACTACTAAACATATATGCTGTCACTTCAAAATATAAATAAAATAACTTCATGCCATCGCAAGTAAGCAAGACACTTGCACAATACAAGTGTCATCACGGAAAAAAAAAAGATAATTACTCAGTTACTTATACTAAATACATTACACATAGCAGGTTGTTGCTGAAGAGGGTATTGTTGCTTTACTGATCATTAAAGGTGTTTTGTTAGCATTCCAAATCATGAAGTAAACTCATATATTTGTTGGTGTGGAAATAAATAAAAACGGCTGTTCGCTTGGAGGATAAAATGCCTTGATTTGAAAGAGGATGATAGTGTTTTGAGTCCCTTGAACAGAAAATTTTGTCTTTACTTCAATTCTTTTTGGGTGATAATCAAATGATCCCTGGATTTGCTACATTCAAACTAACCGATTATGCAGGTAACACTTGTCACCCATACCTAAATTGCCGAATCAGGTGCTCAGTTATTACGTATTAGTAAGCCAGTCAAACTCTCATATGACCTAGATTATGCACAACCAGTGAACTAGATATCCTAATGAATGTCACTAAATAGTTGTTTAAATGTATAAAGACTCAGCTGCAAAGCGAGGAGAGCCAACCCTAAACTCATCATGAATTAGGATTTCTTCCTGTCACTATAAAATTTATTTTAAGCACGCTGCAAAGCGTGGAGAGTCAACCCTCGTTAAAAAGGCACAAATAACTTAAGATGTGTGTCCATAATCTCTAACCTAAGTCATTAAGGTCGAGAAGGCATGATCTACATAAATAACTGTCCTAAGCTGCTATTGAACTACAGTAAGTAAAACAAATAATGAATGCTAATAATGGCACCCAAAACCCTATAAGTAACGATATAACAAGTAGTTCAATTATAAACAATGACGGCTAACAAGTGCACATTTGCACCAAATGTTGAAATCCATGAAACAATAACTTAAAATGATTAAAATCCGCATATATAAACCAGTCATGCGTTATGAGTTAGGAAGATACAACAAAAACAGTCTTACCAAAGCTTTAGGCATGGAAGGAGTCACGGGAATCAACTGCCTGGATTGCTTAACAGCAAGCTCTTCAAGCCTTTGAGTTCCAACAGACAACTACATGAATATGAATAGACATAAGTACGTGATACATAATAACGGATACCATGTGTCAGTGTATGTGAAAGATACTTCAGCTACCTGAGGAGCAGTCTGAGCCTAGGTGGACCCTGTGCCAAAGTTTCAGCCATGTTTCTTCCAGTTGTCATGCTTGTAGTCGCAGAGATTGATGTCGATTGTACAGGTTGTGCAGCAGGTGCGTTGCTTCCATTACTCCCAACTATCACAGGCACCTCAGCCAGTGCAGATGTCCACCCATCACCACCAATCACCGCCGAGCTACCAATTGGCAAGCTCTGAATAGCACTACTCAATCCAGGAGACGGGACTCTACCAATCTCAGAATCTTGTTTTTCTTCAGCTCCAAGGGACGGAAAATCCCTCTCAAACGCAGTCTTTACACTGCTAATGCCACCACCAGACCGTAAACCACCACCATTGCTGTGGCCATGGCTAGTTTTGTTAACAACAGTCGAGTCATTTACTACTTTCCTAGGCCATGAATCGCCACGCTTTGTAGATAAACTTGAGTGCGACCGTCTTAACCCTTCTTTATCAAACCTACTTGGTAAAATACTACCCAAAGGATCAGAATAATCACGATGCCTACTTTCTGCTTTTTCTTTATCAGAATACCGACCAAAAACTACCGTAAGACCTCAAATAAGGTGACCCGTTACTACTAGACGCACGTCTAAAGTACGAAGAAGTTGTCTTTTCCGAACCAGAAGGCCGTCCTAAGTCGTTATCACTTACGTTCTCAAGCAACTTATTTCTTTTCGCCTTCAACACACCTTGTTCATCTACAAAAACAACATTGTCATTTGTCATACACCTACACAACCAAAACCATAGAAAAAAAACACTAATTAAAATATAACAAAATTACCAGAGTTGTGAGATGTTGTGCTTAAGCTTCCACTACTCTTTAACCATTCAGGTACAAACGTCGGCTCACTTCTTTCCATACTTAATACCAAACATTATAAAACCAGAACAACAAACAACAAATGCGCGTCGACAAAAGCCCGTGTGAACAAAACCAAAGCTTCAAACACTATCCTAAGCTCCTAACCACTAATATCAGATACCCAATATACCGAATCCAAAACCGCCGCTCACACGCACCCAGTTACGCAGTAGCAATTGCTCCCTCTACCCTATATAATTCCACTTCCACTAATTTTATAAATAAGTCCAATCATATCCCCTTCTAAATTAATATTATATTTCCAAACCCTAATTTTATAAAACAATGTTCCCAACAGGCAAAACAAAACAAACCCTAGGCCTGAACAATTAACCAAACGTATTCTAATTCTAATTCTAATTCATAATATTTAAGAATAAAACATCCAAGATTATTCCAATCTCAACCGTTGAATCAAACGAAAACACAATTAAAAAAAACCTAATTCGTGGAGTTTGATGTTGTATCACCTTCAGTATGATTATAATATTGGATTGTATGAGAAATTGAAGGAAAAAAAAAGGAGAGAGTGGGTCAATTGGGTTGTGAAAACATATGTGTGTAGTGAGTGATTGTGTTGTGATTGGGTCGTGTGAAGAACAATTTGTATTGGTAGTGTGTGTGTGTGTGTAAAGAGGGATTGTGACGAAGTTATGTTTTTATTGTTTCTTGTTCGGTGATGGTTTTGGAATTGATGTTGTTGTTGTTGCTGCTCTGTCGTTGGCGTGAGGGTTTGTTTTTTGTTAAATTTACAGGAATTTGTGGTGTTGATTTATAAAAATAAAAATTAAAATCATGTGAGTTTTTTTTATAGAACTTTCTTTTTAAAAAAATTTCTAATAATCCTTATCTTTTATTAACTTCTTCGACACGCAAATAGCAAACTCATTGAATCATTGCCAACACTTCCGCCAGATCCGTTAAAAAAAAAAAAAAACTTCCGCCAGGTCCTATATACATCTCTCTTACCATCACCAATCAAATGTTGGAATCCATCTCCTTCATTGGATATTTGGATCACAAAGTTTAAGGTCAAACGGTTAACTATGATTTTAGAAAATGATAAAGTAAATGGGGTGGGTGGGTTGGGTTGACGGATCAAAATAGTTTGTGTTTTTTTTTCAAACGATGACTTTTATATGAGTGACCCAATGTCATATTGTCTAATCGGCAGCCCTAGCCAATGTCTGCCGCAGACTACGTTGTCTTAACAGAGCCCGTGCTGATGTATTAGACTTGCTTACGGCGTTCCCTCAGAAACCGTATTGCCACCACACGAGTTTCCTAACTGGAGTAACAGTCAGGTGAAAACCGGGGTGCGGCTCAGGATCGAACGCTCCTCGATGCGTTTGTCACCATCTATGTGTTAATTGGAAAATATGGATTTTGTATTTCGTGGTGGTGATGTTATGGTTTGCTATTTTACTGTTGTCACACTCTCACCTTGTGCGAAAACCACAGTGGTGACCACTTGATTGATAGTAAAAACCAAGGTATAAAGATTCAAACAAAGAATTACTTAAATTATCAAATAGAAATTTCATTGTTTTATTATAGAAATAAGAAAGCAAACAAAATAAGCAACTTGTTTAAAATAAATTTAAGCCTTGATTTATGATATCTAAGCCATCTTGTGTGATCTTTGTCTTGAAATCCTAAGTTTGTGCATTGTTACATGAAACATGTATTAAAATAGGTCAACTAAAAATTTTCTATAAATAGTTAATATTGATGTGTTTGAAGTTTAATTTGATTAATTAGACGAATGATTGTCAGTTGTGTTACACATGTCATGATTGTTGTCGGTTTTGAAACTGAAGCTTCCATTTAAGGAAACTTTTGTCTTTTTGGAAGTATTTATTTATTAATAGCCTGATTTGATATGTTTAAAGTTTTGTCAATGGTAATTCCATATTGGATAGTTACTTGTTATTCTCACTATACTTCTCAATTCTTGAACGTTTCTATAACTAGTAAGGTACATCTAGGGCTTTAATTTACAATTCCTACCAGCTATATGAAGGTTATCTATTGCATGACTATGTTAACACCATGTAAGCTCAGTTAAGACCATAGTTGTTAAAAGTCATCGCCTCTTGCGCCTAGGCCCATTTTTAGGGGATGCGATGCATTCACACTTTGAGTCGAAGAAATTGCGCTTTTAATTCTCCAGTTGATGGTTTAGGGGCAGATTTCATCTAGATCTCCAAATTCTAGAGAGTTTCCAGCCAAATTCGTTAAATTATGGCTAGATTTCGGCCAGATTTCTGCTTTTATCTAAAGAACACTACTTCTATACACTAATAGATCAATATTTCAAAACTTTTGATACTAATTAGATGAAAAATTGTATTATTTTAATATATTTTTACTTTATTTTTTTGTTCCCATTTTTTTTATCTCAGGCCCTTGCTTTTTTTTTGCGCCTCACGCCTAGGCCCAGGCAAGGCCTATGCTCATTGTGTGCGCCTAACGTCTTTGATAACTATGGTTAAGACATCAAGATAGCAATGAAGTTATAGTTAAAGTTGGCGTTAACCTAATTTAGTGACGGTTGTCACATCTATGATGTTAAAGCGATAGAGGGTGATGGTGATGAAAATTATGGATGGGGACAATAACAATGTTGACATGGTGGTGGTGTTGACTGTTAGAATCTTATGGAAGACTGTGACATCATCAACTTTTTGGAAAAAGGGTCTCCTTAACGACGATGATATCGAGTGGCCAGTGTTGGTGGAAGGTAGTGGCGATGTCAATGGTGGATGTAGGATATGTGGTGGTGATGATGGGTTTGTTATTATCATTTAGGATATCAACGAAACCAAAACAATACTCTTAAACATCTCAAGCTCACCAACAAAAACCCCGTATGCATGTGGTTTAAGGTAGCATGAAGAATACTTACAAGTGTTTATACATCAACCATTTACGTACTCCAGTTGTTATATCATATATGATTGATACAATTGCGTAATTTGCCCTCGGTTCTTAGATCTAGAAGCTTGTAATCAATAATCAAGTACTAGGCTGTAATTCTTCAATATCTAAGCTTCCGAATCTTTGTGATGTTAGTGTTTACTATTTTTCATAACCGGACCGGACATCAAACCGGTCTTTTTACTGGTTCACTGGTCGGACCGGTTCAACGGTCGGACCGTATATAAGACCCGGACTATATATACATATACATTTCATTATTAAGTTAAAATTCATATATTCTAATAATATTTGTATATCTTTATATATTTGGTAAATTGATTTTGTATTTAAAATTGTAACAAACTCTCCATAATGAGTGGAGGTCATCATTGTATTTAAATATTCCTCAAATCAATGAAATATTCAAGGTTTGACCATCTCCTTTATGGTATCAGCCTAAAATATACCCGATCCTCTTTCTCCTACCCTATCGCCGCTGCAACTCCAGTCGCCGGCGCTTCTTTTTCTGTCTCCTCCGATCAACCTCATCCTCTTACCCCATGGATTCTAAAGCCTTACACCCTGCTCTTGCAGTAACTAATATCAAAACTCATATTCCCCTTCTCCTAGAAAAAGACTCTCCTCTCTACACAACCTGGAAAACTCTCTTCCAGACTCATTGCCAAGCCTATGAAGTTCTCCCTCATCTCTCACCCAAACAGCCGGCCGCCCCTGTTGCAGCCCCTTCGGATCCAGCCTCAGCCGCCCAGGCGACTGCAGCCGCTGCTGCTGCGGAACAGCTCTGGACCAGGCTTGATGCCCTGGTTAAACAATGGATCTATGCTACGGTATCCCAACCTCTTCCCCGCATTATACTCCAACCGGACCAGACCGCCTACGACGCTTGGTCTGCGGTGGAACATGAGTTTAATAATAATCAGAATGCCCGTGCCGTATTTTTGGGTCAAGAGTTTGCTAATCTGTATCTGGAAAATTTTTCCTCAATGGGTGATTATTGCGACCACGCCAAGCATTTGGCTGACCAACTCGCTAGTGTGGGTTCGCCGGTTACTAATCGTATGTTAGTTCTTCAGGTCTTAACAGGTTTAACGGACCAGTACGATAGCATCTCAACGGATCTTCAAAACCAAGACCCACTACCACTTTTCAACGATGTCCGCTCGCGCCTGAATCAAGAAGAAGCCAAAAAGAAACGACAAGCGACCCGAGGATCTCATGCCGCTGCCACTGCCCTTCATACTAACACCTCCCAATACCCAACCCAACACTCTCAGCCACCCTCCTCGTCTCGCAGCCAAGGTCGCCGCGTGGCAGCCGCGGTCGCGGACGTGGAAAATCCACCCAGTCTCAAAACCGAGCCTACACTCCAACCCCTACCAACCCGAGCCACCCATACATAGTATTCCCAAATAATTGGACCGCTTCACAGTGGGCGTCCATTCTTAAACAAAACCCCTCGGCCCAACCCCCATGTCCCTACCCTTCCCGGCCAAACAACCAGTCATCACAAGGGATCCTCGGTCCGCGACCCGATCAGGCGCATCACACCACTTATTCACCAACGGACATTGAACAGGCACTATACTCTTTGGCGCTTAATCCTCCGGATCATGGCATGATGGATACCGGTGCTTCCTCTCATTCTGCAAACGAGCAAGGTATATACTCCCCGTCTAACTTTAATGCGTGTACTAATAAATTTATCACTGTTGGGAATGGTGCGTCTATTCCTGTTTTAGCTCAAGGCAACCAAGTCCTACCCCCACCTTACCCTCCCCTTAAACTAAATAATGTCTTGTTTGCCCCTAATATAATCAAAAACTTAATTTCTGTCCGTCGCCTTACCCGTGACAATTTAGTTTCTGTGGAATTTGACCCTTTTGGCTTTCTTGTGAAGGATCTCAAAACTCGGGCTCCTATCCTTCGATGCAATAGCACCGGCGATCTTTATCCTCTCACCGAGCCCCTGCCACTCAAGTCCACTCAACCCTCCGCCTTTGTTGCTGTTTCACAAGATCGCTGGCACCAACGCTTGGGTCATCCTGGACATGATTTACTTCAGTCTTTAAAACTTTCTTCTTTTATTGATTATGGAAAACTTAATAAAACACTTTGTTAATCTTGCATTTTTGGCAAAAGTGTTAAATTGCCGTTTTATGATTCTGTTAATTATACTCGTG
This sequence comes from Ambrosia x helenae, assembly GCA_030844895.1. NCBI lineage: Eukaryota > Viridiplantae > Streptophyta > Magnoliopsida > Asterales > Asteraceae > Ambrosia > Ambrosia x helenae. The sequence goes on from JAUTDX010002309.1 coordinate 41,101, forward strand.
CTGCATTTGACATTGTTCACAGTGACTTATGGACTTCCCCTGTACTTAGTACGGGCGGTCATAAATATTATATTTTGTTCTTGGATGATTTTACGAATTTTTTGTGGACTTTCCCTATCTCTAATAAAACTCAAGTGTTTCAAACCTTCTCAACTCTTCACCACTTGATCCACACCCAATTTGAGCGTAAAAATCAAACAATTCCAGTGTGACAATGGTAAGGAATATGCAAATCAACACTTTTATAATTTTTGTAATCATAATGGCATGCAATTTCGTTTTTCATGTCCCTACACATCGTCCTAAAATGGTAAAGCGGAACGCAAAATCCGCACCATCAACAACATGGTTCGTACCTTACTCGCCCAGGCCTCACTTCCTCCCAATTTTTGGCACCACGCTCTTGAAACCGCCACTTACCTCCTAAATATCCTACCCAGTAAACTACACCATTTCCACTCCAACCTCCCTCCTTTACAACTGCACCCCGGAGTACGAACACCTTCGTATTTTCGGATGCCTATGCTACCCGCTTACCCCCTCCACCAAAATACACAAACTTGACTACCGCTCTCACCCTTGTGTCTTCCTTGGTTACCCCGCCAACCATCGAGGATACAAATGCCTTGACCTCACCACTCACCAAATTATTATTTCAAGGCATGTTCGCTTTGAAGAATCCATCTTCCCTTATGCCATTCAATCTATTACCAAACCACCAACCTACGACTTTCTCAACCCCACTATTAACCCACTTGTTTGGCAATACTTACAACAAAACCCTCCTAGTAACCCACCCTCTAATTCGGGTCCAACACCACCTGCTGACCCACCGCTGCCCACTAGCTCACATACACAAACCTCCACTGGCCCACAAAATTCACAACCACCTCACTTCCCTACCTCCTCTTCGGCCCAGTTACAAACTCCCATACCCCCGGCCACTCCACTGAAAGCCCAACAGCCCCCATACCTCCCTCTAGCTCAGCCCATCACCCATCTCATAACCCCGGCCCATCCTCCCCTACGGCCCAACAGGCGGAAGTCACGTCCCCTGTTGCCGAGCCCTCTTCTGCCATTCCTAATCCCCCTCCTCCACCCCCTCCTACCCGCACCATTCACACTCGCTCCATGAGCGGCATCCACAAACCCAAACAACATTTCACTCTCCACACTTCCACAATCGTCCCACTCCCAAAGAACCCTCAGGTTGCCTTGTCTATTCCAGAGTGGCACGACGCCATGACCAACGAATTTAGTGCACTTATTAAAAACAAGACCTGGGAGCTTGTACCTAGGACTTCTGATATGAATATTATACGTTGTTTATGGTTGTTTAAGCACAAGTTCAGGTCGGATGGAAGCTTGGAGCGCTATAAAGCGCGTTTGGTGTGTGATGGTCGAAAACAACAAACAGGTATTGACTGTGGGGAAACGTTTAGTCCAGTGGTCAAACCATCTACAATTCGACTTGTTCTCTCTTTGGCTCTCTCCAAGTCATGGCCCATTCATCAGCTGAATGTCACAAACGCGTTTCTCCATGGCAATTTAGAAGAAACTGTTTATATGCACCAACCACTGGGTTTTCGCCACAAAGATTTTCCTGATCATGTCTGTCGCCTTAATAAGTCTTTGTACGGTCTCAAGCAGGCTCCTCGGGCGTGGTACCAACGTTTTACGGACTTTGTCACCTTGCATGGCTTTCAGCAAAGCAAATCGGATAACTCTCTCTTCACCTATCAGCAGGGTTCCGATATTGCCTATCTTCTTATTTATGTGGATGACATCATCCTTACCACGTCCACCACGGCCCTTCGTACACGACTATTGAGCACGTTGTCCGGAGAATTTGCTATGAAGGATTTGGGGCCACTATCTTACTTCTTGGGTATCCAGGTCACCAGAGATAAAGACCGGATGTTTCTCTCTCAACAGGCATACGTTAAGGACATTATTCATCGAGCTGGCATGGACTCTTGTAAACCGGTCGCCACACCAGTCGACACGCAGTCTAAATTATCTACTGATGCAGGTCCTCCACTTGATGATCCCTCTTCTTATCGTAGTCTTGCAGGTGCTTTATAGTATCTTACCTTTACTAGACCAGACATCTCCTACGCTGTGCAGCAAGTCTGCATGCACATGCACGACCCTAAACAGGATCATTGGAATGCGCTTAAGCGCATTATTCGCTATCTTCAGGGCACATCCGATCATGGGTTACATCTTGGTCCCGTCTCACAGGTCTCATTGGTTGCGTATACGGATGCCGACTGGGCCGGCTGCCCAGATACGCGTCGGTCCACGTCTGGATATTGTGTCTACTTCGGCGACAATCTCATTTCCTGGTCATCCAAACGGCAGGCCACAATCTCCAGATCCAGTGCTGAAGCTGAATACCGCGGTGTTGCCAATGTAGTAGCTGATATTTGTTGGTTGCGTAATTTGTTGCTTGAGCTTCGTCATCCACTCTCTCGCGCTACTTTGGTTTATTGTGATAATGTCAGTGCGGTCTACCTCTCCGGCAATCCTGTGCAACATCAACGCACCAAACATATAGAACTCGACATACATTTGTTCGGGAACAGGTGCAACGAGGTCAAGTTCGGGTTCTACATGTACCATCGAGACATCAAATTGCAGATATCTTCACCAAAGGTCTCCTCGCGTTTTGTTCGACGATTTTCGAGCCAGTCTAAACATCAGTCCACCAGACGTTTCGACTGCGGGGGTGTAATAATATTTGTATATCTTTATATATTTGGCAAATTGATTTTGTATTTAAAATTGTAACACAAACTCTCCATAATGAGTGGAGGTCATCATTGTATTTAAATATTCCTCAAATCAATGAAATATTCAAGGTTTGACCATCTCCTTTATATTCATTTGTGGCCCATCATCCTAGCATATTTCCAGCCAATTCCATACTCCAACCCTTTAATCAAATGGATTTTATTTTAACTTTCTCCTTTCCCAAGACAAGCAATCACTTATCAAACTCAACACTTTAATTTAGCTTTCTTTATATCGATAAACAAACAACCATTTCGTGGTTCATTATGGCTCCATCTTTTACTTAATTCACCATTGTTTCATTCAACATATGTTGTCGCCAACTATCGTCAGATGAGAACATCTCCGAACAGATCCAACTCTGAAACCAGGTCTGTGTTCGACTCGTCGCCGTTTGAAAATACTTTTATCAGTCCTTCTTTTAACTATTTTGCGTTCTATACAGACCGGTCCAACCTTTTTCTACACCGGTTTTCCGGTTAAACCTCCGGTCGTCGTCCGGCCGGCGGTTCCTTCACAAACGGTTACAGGGTCATGACCGGACCGCCGTCGTCTCGGACACCGGTTGAACCGGTCGGACCGGCCGGTCCGGTCAGGTTTTCAAAACCTTGCATTTTTGTCGTGTAAATGGTTATAGTTAATTTATAGCTCTAGTTTGTTCAAGCATGTTAATATTTTGTTCTTGAAAATCTTTATAGAAGAACCAATAAATCTATCTTCTATATATATATTGCAAAGGGATTAATCCTACATGTCATATTCTTATGCAATCTCTTCATTGAGAGATGCCACATAAGATGTGATGTGGCAAGTGTAAACCAATTAAAAAAGAAATAAATATCATTTAACCTAATCTATTATAATCTTTAACCTAATCTATTAAATACCTAATCTACTAAATCTAAATATTAAAACTTTATTATTTTTACTCTCATGTTTCCTCCCATAACTTTTAAACGTTAATATCTTTTATATACGAGATTTTTTAAAGAAAAAAATTACACCAAATTAACGAGCGTTTTATTATCTTTCCAACGAGTACTATAGTGCTATATAAAAAACGGAGAAAAAATGACTATTTTTTGTAACCCGACAGGTATTGTGCCGGGTTGGGGATTAGTTTAAAAAAATTGTGGGGTTTGGGTCGGGTCTGTGATTAGGTGATACCCGACTGATTACCCGAAACAACATACCCAAATACCCGAACTATATACTCATGAATTTTTTAACGCATCACATAACCCTTAGACTAATGCGTTCGATATTTCAATAATTAAACTTTTTTTTCTTATTTCATTTATACACCGGCGCAGAGATTCGTATTTTTTATATTTGAATATGATAACTTATGGCGGAGATTTATTTAAAATAATAATAATAATAATAATAATATATTTTATTATGTCATATTAGATATTTCAACCCGGGACGCTCCCGGGATAAAAACTAGTTTATAATAATAAACACATCAATTTCTGAAAAGGGTGGCGGCACGACTTGTTTGCCCACCTACCCGCTATCTTGATATCATTTTCTCAGTTATGGAATGAAAATATTAATTAAAAAAAGTATCTAATGTAAGATAGAATTAAATATACGCCCAATCTAAAATGACGAACATAGCATGTCATGTCATGTCTCATTTGTAGTTTCCATGATTTTCGACTGTCATATCTCATTCGTTGTTTCCATGATTTTCGAATATACCAATGCGACGTGTTTGTTTATGGTTACGTTCACGATTTGTTTATTTTTATCTACGTTTAGAACCCGCCACGGAATGCGGGGGTGCTAACCTACTAGTTCAAATTAAAACTAAAAATAAGAGGACCTAAACTTTCAACATTAAAAACAAAACCTCTAAAATCTACTATAAAATTCATCTAATGCGCTTTTTTAGATTCAAACTCATATCAACTCACTTCTAATAATAAACACCTAATGTCACTAGTCCAAGAAACTCAGACATCTTTAGTTTTATCATCTGAACCCGGTTTAGAATATTTTGATATATAGTCGATTGGGAGATAAGTTTAATAGAGAAACTAGAGGAAATAAGGAAGAAACAAGAAGACATACACTGATAATCAATTCATTCATGACTAAACAAAAGATAACATGCCAAATCTTATAGGCTACAGTAAAAAATGCAGAAAGCATAACTAACAACCCACTATCACAACTAGATAATGACACAACCAAAGTGATCCACTAATTTAAAACCATATCGACTCAAATTCAAGGAAACAACTTATTAATAATAATTCCAGGAAACAACTTAATAATTATTAGTTGCTCGCATATTGTC
>JAUTDX010002310.1:0-47034 GCA_030844895.1 Ambrosia x helenae
CAAGATTAATCTCAAACAGACAAACTACTGAAAAAAAAGGAAGTTGAAGAAAGCCCAAATCATAGAAGAATTGGCAGCCAATGACTCAGGCACAAAGGCTCAGTTATCAAAATGGAAAGAAGCTGATCTAAATGATATACACAAAAGATTAAGGCCTTACAGAAATCAAATCTTGAAAAATTTAAAACCATCAGCAGTTTTCCCAAACTTCTGATCCCACAAGAAGGTCAACATCAAAGCATGCTGCCAAGAAATAGAAGAAATCAAAGGAACAAGTGAAAACAGACATCAAAATGGTTTTGTTAGAAGGCAACACCATTGTTGAAGATACTTCATATGGGAAGAAAAACCTCTGATAACACAACATAGGGATCCAGCTACATTTGCATATCAACTGACCCAAACCATCACTGAACAAAAACAAACCAAGGTGATCACTGAACATCACATTCCCATTCCAAGTGATACTCCTGGTGTTGTACAAGTTAAACGTAGAAGAAGATCCAACCTGATACTTGCTAAAATAGAAGGCCAACCTCAATCATCTGGTGCAAACCAAGAACAAGGTATCATACCCTAACAAAATGGACTTTGATAAGTCCAAGCCCAAAATAGTGATATGGTCCTTCACCCACAAATCAAATTCCATTGTTCTGGAAAGAGAAGACTGTTCTTACAAGGTTCTAGATCACAAGAATGAGCTGAACAACTTGTCAAATGAAGATTTACTAACTGTTCAGTTTCTTGAACCAGAGCAGGAACCACTTCTCACTGGACAACAAGTCAGGGTACTCAAGATGTCTATGGTAAAAGAAATATGAAGGATCATTGACTGCAGAAGAAGAGGAAGTTTTAAATAAGATTAGATAAGGTTTTGGCTTCATCAATCCATGGGGAGATTGTTGGGTCAGTGAGGATTGATAAGCATTTTAACCTTAGTCTAATATCCTCTCTACAACTTTGGTTACGTATAAGAAGTGCTGAAGAAGAAAAGACAAGTACTGATGAAGAGCACTAATGCTGAAGAGTAAAGTTCTGAAGATGAACCAAACAAACATCTAAAGAACAACTACTAAAGAGCAAAGTTTTAAAGATGAACCAGACAAACATCTGAAGAACAACTACTGAAGAGCACCTCCTAAAGGATTACTCATCAGCAGTTCTATTACAAGGTTCTAATCTTCAAAAGTTTAATATTATATTTGTATTTACTAGATATTTTGTACAAGTACCAATGCTACAGCCTGTTGTAGTATTATAATATTAATCTTATACTTCTTATATACGTTTTGTAGTCTATAAATAGGAAGGTTCATACTTCTATTTATTACTTGGAATATACAGACTTTTAGTCAAAAATCCATTGTCTATTATATGAGAACCATATGAATATATACAACTGTTTTATCATTAACTGCTTTGATTCTCATATACACTTATTACACTTTAGTTAATCATTTGAAGGGGAATATTTACTGATTATAAAAGTTAACTGTTAACTTAGAACATTTATTATTTCGCTGTATATTTACTTTGATTAAACTGTTCTAAAAGATACTGTGATAAAAACTGATCCTTCATTGATCACGTGATAACACTGGTGACACGATGATACTCCAGTGATCCGTGAGTGATTCCAATTGGTCGTTCAAAAAAAAAAAAAAAGATAGTCACTTGAGGCAAAATAATAATTTTGGAGTGTTTAAATAAGAAAAATTTCTTTTAAAAAAATAATAAATTTAAAACCAATAGGAATGCTTCATTTAATATTTGTATTTAATGTTAAATAAATAATTAATTTACTGTAACCCCTAATTAATTGAAATTAACAAAAATATCTCTTTTGTGTACTCTGGATGCCAAAATCCATTTGGTAGCAAATTGTCTTAGAGAGATAATCCTTAATGGGAATGCGACTTTCCTACAAATGAATGCTAAAGCTATGGTTTTTCTCCATGATCATTACCGTGAAGATCTAACGAAGGAAACCTCATGATTGAGATCCTTTTGACATATAGAAACCACAAGAGCCGATCTCCAAAAAAAATCTAGCGATGAATTTCTCCACTTTTTGGTACATAATCTTAAGATGGTTAGCAAGTACAACTCAGCTCTTTTCCGCATTACCTTCAAGTTGAAACTATGATGAGAGACCATCAAATCGGCATATATATTTAGAAAAGGCGTTCTCTACATTCCATGATTTTAAACTTCTCATTTGGCCAGAGTACTGAGAGTGTCTTACCAAAATACTGACAATTCATATCATGTCTTATGGTCATGGAGAAAAATAACAAACTTCTACTTAACAAAACAATAGGTCGGAATAAAAAATCCGACATAAGGTGTCAAGTTGAAAAAAACTCATGGAGACACGAGGTCACAACCCATGTATAGGCCGTGGGCGTAGTAGACGAAATAACTCATGGAACAAAAGGTTCATGATTAAAAAAAATCCGACATAAGGTGTCAGGTTGATAGAGGACATGGTGGCTACTACCCAGGCACGTCTTACAAGCTACAAATACTTAATCACCTGTCAAACAATCTAAAGTCTTTATTTGATTGGAAGCATGATTATTGTTTTTTGAGTTGGTTTTCGTCAAATTCTCGTGCTTTGTGATTAAGATAAATTAGAATTTGTGTTTGTTCATGAGATATAACTTATAGATGAACATATTTACATCAAGTGACATGCTACAAACATGTTAGCTCGCGCAGCTATCAATTAAAATCATACAAATCATTTATAGTGTATTTGTGATTCAAATGTAGCACAACAAAATCAATACATAGTATCAAGGCATAAACTTCTCTAAAATGACGAACACAACACCAAGAAGAATTGCATCTTAATTGTCTAAACAACTGAGAGAAACATATATGAAACGAATACTTTAAGCCCTTCATTTCTTCGCCCTTGCATGAGAAATTGTGGCTATTTTTTGGCGACATATGCCACCTCCTTGATGAGCCCGTCAGACTAAAGCAAGGGGACATATGCTACTTGTTCGGGATTTCTGTAAATAAACAATGATACCATGTACATCAATTTTTTTTTACACTAGTGATCTGTGTTTTATTCCCGGACAAAGAAAATTACATCAAGATAACGGGCAGGCGGGCAACAAGCTGCGCCGCCACCCCTTTCTGAATAATATTTATTTCTTTATATGATAAATACCCACAAAAAATATCCATTTTTTACCTAAGATATGAACAGATAAAATGATTTTTTCAAAATCTGTTTGTTTTTTTACGATTCCACCAATTACATGAGGCAAGAGTCACCGATTATTGAGGAATTAGACCCTGGGTTAAAAGTATAGCGCTAGAAAAATATGGATCTACTCTGCTAGGACAAATTTAATTTGAAAAAAAAAAACAATTTGTTGCGCCAAAATACACTTGTAGCGTTTAGTTTGATTCGATAAATTTATAAAGTCAAAATTACATCATCATCATACTCAGTTAATCTCACCAATAGCAAAAACTAAGGTAGCGTCTGAGGAGGGTAAGATGTAGATAGCCTTACATCTATCCCGTGGGAATAGAGAGGCTGCTTCCAGTGAGACCCTCGGCTCGATAGTGGTTTTGTATCAAGCCTTGGACACAAGGCACATAATAATTAGCAATCGGGACAAACCCGATTGGTGCATCTCCTAGTCTTTTGGCTATCAACGCCACCACATGATGCATGATTAACCGTCCGTCATTTTTAACGTTATTTTCACGAAATTAGTAACATAACGCTAAAATTATTGCAACTTTACTTTTGCCCCCCAAAAGCCACGCATATATACATTAAAGTCAAAATTACCATTTTGTTAATTTTCTCGATCAAAATGACTATTTTTGTGATTTTCCCATTTATCTACAAAGATCGAATAGCACCTTTCGGATCATGGTCATCAGCATCATGAAACACAGTCTCCTCCTCGGATCCCTTCTTTGCACTATCCTCCCCATCAACATCTTCATCAGAATATCTAACGACAACCACAGGACAAACACAATGACGAACACAATAATCACTCACACTTCCAAGCCTCCCTTTACCCTTTCTCTTCGTAGCACCAAACCCTCTACTACCCATGATCATAACACATAATCCAAGCCTCTCTACCTCCAAACAAAGCCTCTCCTTCAGATCATGATCCTTAACAATATGAATCTTGAACGGTATGTTCGCTTCCACCAATGGTTGTGACAATGTGTTTGCTTTTGTGGTCGTAAAGTTGTCGAAATCATCCTCGAGTTTCTGTCGTGTTTCTTTCGATGGGTTCTCCACGTCCATTGCATGGCCCCAATCCGCGCCATAGAGGACGGAGGTGAGCTGGATATGCAAGAGGATGACCGCGTCTCCAGGACGAAGGTAGTTTTGGACAGCCCATTGGACCGCGAAGGCGCTTTCGTCGCTGAGGTCTACAGCGATCCCGATACGACGTTGGGCACCGGTAGTCGGAGTGGTGACCGGCGGAGGGTATCGTGGGGATGAGGGTGGATCTGCACGAACCGTGGACAATGGAGGAACCGGACGTTTCATTGAAAGAATGAATCAATGAATATGTTTGGTATTTTTTGGTGATTTGTTAAGATAGAGAGGGATGAAGAAACTTTAATTTAGAGGAAAAATTGAACGAATTCGTTGGGTTAAGGGGATAAATAACACCGGTTTTGGAGGGTGCATGTGTGTGTGTGAAAGAGAGGGGATCGAGAAAAGTGTGTTGATAAACATGCATGAGTGCACGACGCACGTTCGGTTTTCATGGAGGTGCTTTTTAAGGGTTGTACATGTACAAATATTGTATGTTACTAGTAGGGTGTCCGCGTGATGTAGTTGGAAACAAAAATAGTTTTATGGGTGTGTATAGTTTGATTCAGTTTGATTATTAGCTTCAACGGAAACTAAAATCAAAGTCATCAGTTTATCAATCTTATCAAACAATCGGTTCCTTGGTTCGGTTAGTATGGTTAGAGTATCTGTTTTTTAGTCCGGTTTAGTTAATTTTGGTGAAAAACAAAAACCAAACATTGGCTAAATTTTTTTGCCTAGAAATACATAAAATGAAGGTATAAATTCATGAAATAGAGGTATAAATAGGTCTGTAAACGAACTGAACGTTTATGAATTGTTCGTGAACTTGTTCGGCGGAAGTTCGTTTATTTAATAAACAAACAAACACAACGAAAAAATTGTTTGTTTAGTTAAATGAACGAACATGAACAAACTTTGTGTTCATTCATTTATGTTCGTGAACGTCCGTTTATGTTCAGTTATTTATTTTCGTTTAAGTTAATTAATTACATAAATAGTTATATTTACATAAATAGTTATATTTACATAAATATAAACATAAATTGGGTTTTAGCTACTTGTATAAATATATAACAATTAGTAATTGGGGTTTTTTTTGTAATATAAAATTGAAGAAACAATAAGTATCACGGTGATTATCACTAATCCCCGTATGGTTTATACTTACGTTACGTCAAGAGTAATCCTTTACCCAAACCTCTTGGTCTAACCCGTATGAGAAATAAGGAATGAGAATGTGTGTGAGTGCTAAGTAAGTAAGGACACGAGATGTAAGTGGTTCGGTCGGAGTATGACCTACATCCACTGTAACTAGCCGGAATCTTATTAATGACGGAGTACAAATAGTTACAAGAGATTAACGCTAAGTTACAATGAATAATTTCGAATCCTTTTACAAGGAGATGACTTCTCTTATTTATAGGGGAACTCGTGTGCTTGGTAGAGAAGCCCACGAGAAGGTATCCCTACTTGGGCCTGGTCAAAGCCTAAGTCCAAGCTCCCCATGAAAATGGCGGGAAAAGGCAGATCACTGTGGATGACGTCAGGCTGCAGCATGGTCGTTGCTCGAGGCGGACACGTGGCAGGCTCTAATTGGCGGACGGCGGCCTTACCCTGGCTACAGTCGTTGACCATGCCTCTGCCATCTGATTTGACGTCTGACTATAGCAGGGGATGTCTGCTGGTCACTGTTGACGACGACATGGTGGAAGCGTGGGCACAGTCATATCGCCGTCCCTGTCAGTGGTGGTTGGACCACCCTTGCCACCTGTCGCCCTCTCATTGGCGCGTACTCTGTCAGAGATCCTGCTGAATCTTCCTTTTGTTATCTTCTGTACCTCGTACCTAAAGTGATAAGGGAAGATACCGCGCGTGGGCGTATGCGCTTATCAGGTGCTATTCGTTGCTTATGACTTGGCAACCTTGCGCGCTGCATTGCCTTTTACTTCGCCAGCGCTGCGGAGGAAGCCTGGCGCCAGAGCATAGCGCCAGGATTCCTGTTTATAGGGATAGGGGCGCCTCCTCCGGCTGGATTAGGCTCCCTATCCCTTCAAAAATCATTCACACTTATTATGCTTATGAACGCCTGTTTATGTTCGTTCATTAACTGTTCCTTTAGAGTTTAAACGAACACGAACATGACAAATTTCTTAATGAATGAACACGAGTACAAAAATGTGTTCGATTATGTGTTCATGTTCTGTTAAAATTAAATGAACAAACATGAACACCGTGTTCGTTAGGTTCGTTTACAGACCTAGATATAAAAGCTAAAAATATATGAATATGACAATTTATAAATCATGGGGGATAATTTGCTTAAAATAAGAAAAAGAAGTTTAACTATAATTTAAATAACCAAAAGTTGACTAAAGTTTTAGGGATTAAAGTGTAACTAAGATGAGGTATCAAAGTGTAACAGTGTTTAAGTGACTAATTTACCCTCATTTTAGGGTGGTTAATGAAAAAAAAAGTCCTTAACTTTTGGATATCTAAACTACCCTTACCTCATGCATTATAATATAGTATATATTATTGTACAACCTAGTTAAGATATAAAGTTATGTATTTATACTAAGTGGTCATATAACTACAAGAAAACAATACATTAGCGGTGACATGTCGGATGTCTTTGCTAATGTCTTTGATCTAGGGCAGGGTCGTTTTAAATGTTCCTCGCCATTGATCAAATGAATGATCTGTCACACCCTTAAATTCCACGTGCGGGGTTTTACTGCGAGACACGTGACACACCAAGATTCGAGTCAACAGTCACAATAAACGAAAACTATATGGGAAAATATTAGGTTTGAAAACAACCACGCAGTTTAAAAGTTTACGGAAGCATAAAGGTTTACAAACCAAAACTAGTTTAAAAAGTTACAACTCAAAACCAACACAAGTTAATGTTTGAAAAGTAATCAATGACAAGGTTCATGTAGCAGAAAATGAACAATAGAATGTGGTGTGTCTCTGTGCATCCTATTCTTTGACTGCTATCTTAGCGACCTGAGAAAACATGCTAAAACCAGTCAACATATAATGCTAGTGAGTCTACAGGTTTTGAATCAAAAGTATTTAGAGAAAAACTGGATTCACATTCCATACTTATTGTATTAAAATGTCCCGGAAAATGTTGGTAATTCACACTACTATTTATATCAATGTTCGTAATACTACTCGGTTTACTGTTCGCGTTACTGTTCTCTCCCTGTTTGTCTCAGATAGTTTGTTCATATGAAAGTAATATAATAGTGCAATGAAATACTCGTAAGTTAGTAATTTAAATCGTAGCATATTTCTCCCCCAATGGAAAGCACAGTAAAAGGGGGGTCGTGGAACTCACCTTAGGTTGCGTCTTCTAGTAAACAATAAACCATGCGTGTTATGGTAGTCCTGACTACTAGAAACCTACCATATATAGCCTATAAGTGTTTAACCGATGATAAGTTTGTCTAATAAGCCTTAGTTGTCCAAGACCTTGACTTGTATGTTTGAAAAAGTGTTAGACGTTTGACACGACCACACAAGACTCGACATCCCGTTGGTGACCCAGTATATCATTTTAAGAAGCATGTATAGTCCCCATACAAGTAAAGCACATAAAACGTTTGGTTTATACAAAGGATTCACAAAATTTCACGTTTATGCGAACGAGGAAATCCTTCCTCTCATTCGCACCATCGACCATGCAAATGAGAGCTCATTTGCCCTGTTCAGCTAATAAACCATTTTGACGAACAAAAACCTTCAAATCCCATTGAAAACCCAATGAATCATAACTAAACCCAGCAGTAACACCTATATAACCTAATAGCATGTTATCACACCTGATTCAGTCATCGATTTATTCACTTTGCATATTAAATCATATATTTTCCAAAATGGCAAATTATGGAGATGTCACATCAATGCATGAAAAGTTTACCCAAACTTCAAACAATCATTCAAACATCACCTAATCGTGCTTCTAAACAATCCCAAATCATTTAATCATCATCATATTATCATTCTATCAACATAGAACACAAAAGCCCCATTTATATGGTCACCAACATCATCTAAACTTGTGTCCTTATGAGAAAACTCATTATTTGGGTCCAGATCTAGTTGAGAAAGGTTTTTATTTAGGAAAACACCTTGAAATTAGATCTGTACATTTAGGGTTTATCAAAACTCATAAAAATGTAATGAAAAGGGTTTAGATGATTAACACACTGATGTGCCATAATTTATACATGTTTACCATCCGTTTTGTATGTATTTGTGCCTTTATCCTTGCAAAACAAAGCTAAATCGTTCCTTTGAGTTAATTGCAGGTATTTGGAGGTAAACAAGCAAAACGGAGCGGAAACATGCACAATGGGAAGGAATTTGAAAACTGCAGCAGAGTGTGCACGGCTGTGCTCTGGCCATGCACGACCGTGCTCATGCCAAAAGTCAACCAGTCAACATTTTCACCCATCCAGATGCAGAAGTCAAGTTGCACAGGCGTGCATCATGGTGCACGGCCGTGCTTACTGATATGTGCTCCCCAAGGCTCCAACCGACCAAGACTGACATGCATACTGAAGAGCACAGGCGTGCTAATCTTTTGGCACGTGCGTGCACAAACAAATTCTGCTCAGAAGGACTTCCAGTACCAACGGACAGTACCTGACTGTTGAGCACGGGAGTGCATGCCCTGGAACTTCTATAAAAGGAGACCTTCACTCATAATTTTGGCATCTCATTCCACCCGATTCTCCCCCACATTTCTGTTATCTTGGGGTCTTGCAAGTGACCTTTGGAGCTTGAGATCACTCCATAAATTACGTAGAAAGTGTGAGTCTTGAGAGAAACCACATAAAATCATCCAACCACCTCTAAATCCTCTAGCAACCCTCACCATGTTTTCATATCAAAACCAATGGTGTGAGCTTGTTGTAATGCCATCTCTGGGCTAGGAATGTAGAGTGTTTACTAGGGTAAAGACTATTTTAGGATGGATTATATAGTTTATGTTTATTATTGACTGGTGCTTTGTGTTCTCATTCAATTCTTTTTACTCTATCTTTGTTTGATGAATTAATTAAACAATCGTTTAGTATTTGTTCTTGTGGGTGTTTTGATAGAAAGTTGAGGGACTTATAAGTGTAACCGTGGAGTGTAAAATCCCACGCACTTGTATGCTAACCTTAACTCCACATATAGAGGTTGGCCCGTTTGTGTTTGGAAACATTCACACTTTGTGGCTTAATCCTCGGTTATCAAAATCTCACTTAGGGTTGGTACGGTCTTTATACTTGGTCTTAGTGATAAGCCAAGACTTGGTTATGCGACTTAGCTTCATGGTCTATGTGATAGTTTTGGCGTAAACCAAGAATTGGTGAACCCATGTTGGAAGCAAACGGTCTTTATTCTCTTCCATTACTACATTGCTGCACAATTAGTAATAGTCCAATCACTTTTTGAAAAGTTAATTAATTCAAGTAGGGGATGAGTGTGAGCGGGACATCCACGACTCCTCTACGATGTCAAGTGGTATCTTGTTCGGCCATGCTCCGGCCGCCGACAGGTTATTCATAAAAGTTTTTAGTCGTTTGATGTCAATATCGCAACACTGGGAGGTGGGTTCTTCAGGGTTTGGTTAACACAGTCTCGGGTGATCCTCCCATCACTGTTGAGAGGTGAGCTTACCGAGGTAGGGAGACCCTTACAATAACAAATGAGAACATAAATCATTTTTATAGTTATGCGGTAATGCGCATCTTGGACACATCACTCAATTAAACGTTTACTGTTAATCTGTACCAAGACAAGTTGGATCCCCAAGCAACACTTTTCTTTGGATATTGGTTTTCTTCTTGGTTACTTTCATTATCTCTCACTTTTATTTATCTTTAGTTTTCCTTTAGCAACTTAAACTGAGTAGGGAAAGTCGTGTCTTAGGATTCGATACTCGGTACTTGCTTATGTCTAAACTATACTTGATAGGTACACTTGCCTATTGTGTGGGTTTAGAACGTTTAGCATTTATCATTTTATTTTACAAATTTAAAACTGGAAAAGTGTTTCACCTCAAAGTTTTGACTTAATTACCTTTTTCACCGAGTTGTTGGCATTTCCATCAGAAACTTGCTGTTTTAGAAAAAGAAGTTTAAGTCCTTTAAACACACGACATCACACACCTTGAATCTTCACTTGATATTGGTTATAAACTGGATTTGATTTGGCTCAAGGATCTAAGAAATGAGGGCAAAAACTCGTTTCTACAGCTTGGGGTTTGAAAGAGAGCACTTGGAGGCTAGTTAGGGTCGTGAAATAATGAGAATGAACCAAAGAGATGCTTATATAGTCTGTTCTCATTCGCACCTTCATTGGTGTGAATGAGAAATTATGTCTTTCATTTGCACCTCAGAGGTGAGAATGAGAAATTATGTCTCTCATTCGCACCTTCATATGTGAGAATGAGAAATTATGTCTCTCATTCGCACCTTCATAGGTGAGAATGAGAGTACGTCTCTCATTTGCATCTTCGTTGGAACAACGTTGTTTTATATCCCATCGGCGCTTGTTTAATTTTTTTTAGCCCAAAACGTTTAAAAAACATGTATGTTACTTTGTGTATTTTTTTCAAAAAAAAAGTTTTTTTAGATAGTTTCTACATGGTTTTCTAAGTTTTCTTAAATCAAGGGGGTTTTCAATTTATTCTTCCCCTTACACACACACACACATATATATATATATATAAGATGTTTTATAAAGGTTTATTGGTTGTCATATTGTGGTTTATTTGATTGCAGTCGTGGGAGACGTATCAAGCAGATCTGTCGATTGATCTGAAGAAGCATCATGTTCCCAAGAGTTTTTTGGATAAGTTTGCGTATTGGACTGTCAAGTTGCTCCATTTGCCTGCTAATACTTTTCTTTCAAGTCACCTTATTAATTGATCTTCTCTAAATGGTTATAAATATTTTTGAGAAAAAAAATCGGTGTACATTTTTTATATGAAATATATATGATTAAGGTTACATGATGTTGGTATGCAAATTAAACTAATAAGCTAATTTTTATTAAAGTGACTTCGAAGAGTTTTATGCATTTAAGAACACTTTGACTGATTTTGTATTGGTGCTTAGTGATGTTTCATTATGTGTTTGAAATAGACCAACTAACATGTGTTAGGGTTCATATGACATACGTTATTTTAGAAAACACATGTTAGTATATGCCCTTAACACATGTTAGTGATGTCTCATTATGTGTTGGAAGAGCCCAACTAACACATGTTAGTATTGGTGTCGATTGTAATGATCGTTTTTATCATTTTTTTTAAATAATTATGCATTTTATGTGTTCTTTTTATTTTGTTTTGACAAGGCTCTTATGATAGTGTTTGAATCGTGCCCCCGGGGTGTGGATGTGCACTGCGTAAACACATGTTCTTGGTATATCTTTTGATTTTTCTCTATTAATATTTACCTTTTATTTCGTGTATATATGTTATTCTATGTGTGAAGGAGTTGATCTTTTGTATTAGTGCTTAGTGATGTTTCATTATGTGTTTGAAAGACACCAACTAACATATGTTAGGGTTCATATGACATACGCTATTTTAAAAAAAACATATGTTAGTATATGCCCTTAACTCATGTTAGTGATGTTAACACATGTTAGTATATGCCCAACTAACATGTGTTAGGGTTCATACGACATACCATATTTTCAGAAAAAAACATATGTTAGAATATGCTAACACATGTTAGTGATGTCTCATTATGTGTTTTGGAGAGCCCTACTAACAAGTGTTATCTTGTTTGCAAGTGAAGAGTTGTTTGTGTTAAAAATGAAGATGGGTATCAAGACTGAAGCATAGCTACATCTTTTTTATGTTGTTATGATAGTTTTTTAGCATTCACAAATAATTATGTTTGTATGAAACGTTTTTGATACGTTTTATTGTTGATTGTAATGAGCGTTTTTATCATTTCTTAAATAAATATACATTTTATGTGTTCTTTAATTTGGCCGAATCGAGAACTGAGAGAACCATTCTGGACCACATATTTCTCTAAGGCAATTTTTTTTTGCTTTAATCGCTGCTTTTTATGCATGAATTTTTTTTATTTTTTCTTTCAATAAACAAATGTGTATAATTGCAATATACACATATGTATAATGCAATATACACATATGCATAGCTGAAAATGTAATATACACATATGTATAATTGCTAAATACATATATGTATAAATGAAAAAAACAAATGAAATAAAGTTCTTGCATAAAAACATGTGATTAAAGCAAAAAAAAATGCCTTTATAAGAAATGTGTGGTCCAGAATGGTTCTCTCAGTTCTCAAATAGAGGTTGGTTCTCTTAGGATCCATAGTCGAAGTATATACAAAAAACCCATTTTTTTGGGAAAAACCCTAGAAACTCAATATGGTTCCACATCACCCACTAATATTTTAATTATAAAGGGCACCATTGTCATTTCACTTTTCCCCCTCTTTTTTCCAATTTTTGAATCCTTCCCAACCACTACATAAAGAAATAATATCTCTCTCTCTCTTATTCTCTCACACCCTCTCTACCACCACCAGCCACGAGCACCGGCACCACCTCCGGTTGTCAACCTCCACCAACACCATATCTAGGCGCAACACCGAAGCCACAACCATCATTTTTTTCTTCTTCTTCTCGACACAAACAACCCACCCCCATGAATCGCCACCTCCGACCACCACCTACGCCCACCACTATCGGCCACCACCTCAACCGGAGACGACCACCAGGTCCATAAGCATTTTTGTGGAAATTAAGCCGTGCTCTAAAATAAGGGAAATGTGTTGGAAGACTTACTGAAAATGTGATTAAATCTTGACCCACGACAGTAAGTCTCTTTGATTTCAACTTCAAACTATTTCATCAAAATTTGTTTGTTCAAAGTTTTCAACCGAAGGGTGTGTGTATGAGTGTCATAAAATGGTGGGTGTATGTATGGTTGTCATAAAATGGGTTCAAAGTTTTCAACAAAGGGTGCTCAAAGTTCTAGTTGTATCACCTATATGATACAATGAAAAGGTACAATAAGTACCTAAGATACGAATATATACCAATTGCACGATCATGGAGAGCTAAGTCTCGGCCGAACTGGGAATTGGGAAAACATGATTGCATCATTTAGATGATGCAATCAAATACGATTAAAGTAGCATGATAAATTAGAAATCATTGAAATGCTACTAAACATTTATAACTCTTTTCAGCTATAAGATGGCTTATGACCAAGCAAATCAGCAAGCTCCTCTTACACGAGAAGAAATAAAAGATATCATTTACGAGGAGATCGAGAAGGCAATTCAAGATGGGATGCCGGTTTTCTAGATCAACTAAAAACAACACTTCTTGCTGTGATGGATGAGAAGTGTAATGAAATCAAGGGGAATGTTCTCCAGGAAGTAAACCAAAACAAAACCTGAAAAACTTGTCCGTATGAGAAGTTTATGGCTTGCAAGCCAAGGGTGCATGAAGGGTAGGTGAATCATGTCCAATGTCAACGATGGCTACGGATATGGAGGACATCTTCCTTTAAACAGGCTGTGAGTAGCAAGACAAAGTAACTTACGCCACCGGTCAATTACATGACCTAGCCAAGAATTAGTTGGATGTAAAGAGAGCGGATTGAGCTCAGAGGATTTGAGAGCCATGACTTGGGAGAATTCAAAGTCCCATTTCTCCAACACCATAGCCCCAAAGCGACGGTAAATCAAATCAAAGAAGAGTTCACGCAAATCAAGCACAAGGGGGAAACCATAGATAAGATCATGGGGATCTTTTTAGATAAACTCAAATTCTATGGTGATTTGGCTCAAACTGAAGAGCCAAAAATCTACTATTACCACACTATGCTCGGGGCCGAGTATAGAAAATTCATGACCCCCTCGAGGTATGAAACCTTGACCGATATAATCAATGCAGCCCACGAGCGAGAGATGGAACTCAAAAGACAAGTTGAGCAATGTGAATGGAGGCTAGTGGACTCAAACCCAACTCTGAATTAAAAGTAGAAAGTAGGGGAATCTTCCAAGAAGGGAAGCACAAACGGCGAGTCGCCCAGTGCATGTAAAATTTGTGGCAAGACCCACCGTGGGGAATGCTACTTCAAAAATAAGTCGTGCCCCAATTGCAAGAAAATTGGACATGTTGTGGCAAACTGCCCTACAAAAGCTGAGGTCTGCTTTAAATTCTACCAACCGGGCCACAAAAAGTTCGAGTGCCCAGTAATGATATATCTAGTGCCTATGAAAATGGGAGAATTCGAAGTCGTAATGGGTATGGATTGGCTGTCTCAATTCCATGGCCACGTGAATGGCTACCAAAAGGTGATAAACTTTACATCCCCAAACGGTACCCAAATTATCATACACGAGGAGCGAAAAACAACCCTGTCGTAAGTTCCTTACATGAAGCAAATAAGCTTATGCAACACAGGTGTAAGGCTTATGTTAAATATATGACTGATACACGGGGAGAAGTCACGAATCTTCAGAACATGCCGGTGGTATGTGAATTCAAATACGTCTTTCTGGAAGAGCTTTCGGGCATACCTCCCGAAAGAGAGGTTGAATTTGGGATAGAGCTTATCCGGGGGCTAAACCGGTTGTTAAGGCCTCGTAAAATTCGCACCGTCTGAATTACAAGAATTAATGCTCCAGTTGCAAGACCTCCTCGATAGAGTATTTATTCGACCTAGTGTGTCCCCATTAGGAGCACCAGTCCTATTTGTGAAAAAGAAGGATGGGAGTCTCCGTATGTGCATCAACTATCGGAAATTAAACAAGCTACCGGTGATGAACGAGTATCCACTCCCACGAATCGATGACTTATTTGATCAACTCTACGGCGTGAGTTGGTTTTCAAAATTCAACTTAAGTTCTGGATATTATCAATTGAAGGTGAAGGAGGCCGATGTGCCCAAAACTGATTTTGGTACTCGATACAGGCATTATGAATTTTTTGTAATGTCGTTAAGATTGACAATCGCACCCGCGACCTTCATAGACCTAATGAACCGGGTATGTCGACTAATGCTTGATAAGTCCGTGTCGTATTCATATATGAAATTATAATCTATTCAAAGAATGAGCAAGCACATGTGCGTCACCTACGCGAAGTACTCCATACCCTACGTAAGAAAAAGCTATATGATAAATTCAAGAAGTGCACATTTTGGCACTGGGAGGTTCAATTCCTAGGGCATGTTATCAGCGAAAAGGGGTGTTGGTGGACCCGTAAAAAATCAAAGTCGTGTCAAGGTGGAGTCCACCCAAAAACCCGTCAGAAATTCAAAGTTTTCTCGGTCTTGCGGGTTATTAATGGAGATTCATTCCGGCTTTCCTCCAGAATCGCTACCCCATTAACTAGATTATCCCGCAAAGACAAGAGGTTCTCGTGGGGAGATTTACAGGAACAAGCCTTTAACACGCTTAAGGAAAGGCTAACACACGCTCATGTGCTCACATTACCTAAGGGCACGGAAGACATGGTGGTGTATTCGGATGCATCGCACCTCGGATTATGGTACTTGTTGATGCAAAGAGGTAATGTAATAGCTTACGCTTCTAGATAACTGAAAGCACATGAGACAGACTACACTACTCATGATCTTGAGCTAGTGGCCGTGGTATTTGCCTTCAAGATTTGGAGGCATTATTTATACAGAGTACCAATCAAAATTTTCACAGACCATAAGAGCCTCGGGTATTTATTTGAACAAAAGGAACTAAATATTAGGCAACGACATTCGTTAGAAACGATAAAAGACTACGATTGTGAGATTCATTATCATCCCGGGAAGGCCAAAGTAATGACCGACGCTGTGACACCCGACAAACTCAGGTTAATAACTTTTATCAAACTTAAAGTCTACCTTAGCAAAACATTCACAAAACATACTTAACTAGTCTAGTTGAGTCAGTTCGGTGATTCAGGAATCATTGGGAGTCCATTTGATGATTCAGGGAATCATCATGAGTCGTTACGATGATTCGGGGAATCATCGGGAGTCGGTTTGATGGTTCGAAGGAGCATCGGGTGTCGGTTACACACATATGTCCAAGGATTGGTGATTCAGAGGATCCCCGAGTAAAACGCACACACGCGAGTCTCGAGTCCTGGAAGTTGGTGAATTAACGTAAACGTGTGAGTTATCAATTAATAAGTGTTTTACAATCATTATATAATTTCTCGATATGTGGATACGTGAATTAATGCGCTAATTAGCAAATAACGCGCCAAAAACCAATCTGCACTGCAGGGAACAACTATGGAATCATAGTCGCTTGAAAGGGGCGACTATGGACCATGGTCGCCTGAAATGTTCACGACTATGATTCATTGTCATCTCCTGCAGCACATGGTCACCCAGAATATCTGGCACGACTAGAAACACATATAAATACCACCCTTGACTTGTTAAACATCATTTGTGCAACCCTAACTCGCCCCAAAGTGCTCTCACACCTTCCTTAACCTCTGAATCCTGTTTTGCCCTAAATCTACCATTTCCAAGCTTAAATCATCATTTCCATGCAAGATCTAAGGTGTGTTGTTCATACTAGGCTCTTGTTAAGTTGTTATTTTCAACCCTAAAGGTCCAGACTTGGATATAAAGAGTTTCTATCTTTGAAAACATTTGAAAAATAGTTTTAAATAAGATCTAAGCATTTAGATGGGTTTTTAACAATTGATATAGGCTTCAAATGGTTTTTGATGATCTAAACATAGGGATTCTTGTGTTTGTGCTATCTTAATGATCTAGGATAGCTGTTAGGATGCTTATATTAGGTGTTGATGATTGTATGATGTGTTATGTGAGTTTTATGTGTTGTAACCCGTTTGGGAATGTTAGAAGGATCTAGGGTATGATGTGTTGATTTGATGATTGAATATTGTTAAGGTTTTTGTTAGAATGATGAATCAACAGCATGATAATGTTTAGAATGTGATTATGTGATGAAATCTGATTATTTGCCATTTAGGGTAAAGTTTTCATGCAATGAGGTGACATATCCATAATATTATCTATTTTGAGAAATACTTGCAATTAACGTGATAAAGGGACGATTATTTGGGGGATTCTTGATAGGAATAGATTGTTTAATGATTGGGGATTGATTAGGGGTACAACATGAATCGGATCTGATTTGGAGGGTTTCACGTGCAAAACGGACACCAGCCTGCATAGCAGGCGACTATGATATAGTCACCTGGTCTGAGGCGATTATGGTTCATAGTTGTGTGGTTTTGGGACGACTATGAATCATAGTCGCCTGTTTTGGTGTTCAGTAGTATGTTTTTGCATCCAGTCGTGTGTTTTGATGCCGGAAGTGCGTTTTGGAACCCCGTAACATGTTTTGACACCTAGAAACATATTGTAAACCCTATGACATGTCTAGGAACCTCATAACATGCGTTAAGACTCATACATGCAATATATGAACTATATGTTAGGATTTATGAACTGTTATTCGTATATGTTGCGTATCTACACATGATTACTTGTTTACTTGTATTTGACTAGCATTGGGATATCTGTTCATCCACGGGATGTCGGATCTTGTCTTGTGTGGTTGAGTCAAACTTTCAAACATGTTTTCAAACGTACATAGTCATGATCTAACAATTAGGGACTAGTTAACCTACGGGTTATTAGTCAAGACACTTATACATTTTCTATGATAGGTTGCGGGTATTAGGGACTATAATAACTCGTTCATTTGATTTGTTTAAGAATAACGCAACCTAAGGTGAGTGTCACAGCCCCACTTTTACTATTTTCATTTCGGGGGAGAAACATGCGGTATAAACTCTAACTATTAGACTACAATATTACATTATATCACATAGGTACTAAGCGACATTACATAATTTAAGTCCTTTCTAACTTTTGAACCATGAATATGTGGATACATAGCGGGGAAAGTGTGAATAGATCTATTGGGCCCGGCAAGCCCCACTCGGGTCAACAGGATCTCGGACGGGTGCACATTTGTCTTATCTAACTTACGGCACTGGGTGATGTCTAGTGGCGGGTATTAAAGGCATTTCTAATGTTCAGCAATGGTTCATAACGCTTTAGTATCATGTAACGATGTCTATCTAGCATCAGGTATACATGTAAGGATTGTTGGGTCTGGTTTACGAACTTTACTTACTTTTGCAAACTTAAAACTCTGTGACTCACCGGCACTTTACGTGTTGACTAACATAGTATGTTTTCTAAAGTCGCTAAGGTAGCTGCACTGGTTTAGGATGCACTGGAGTCCATGTCATCCGTTTGTCTCGTGCATCACTCATAAACTTAATTGAACAGTTTTGAAACTATTTACATTTTAGTTTGGGTTATAGACTTATATTGCTTCCGTTGTACTTGGTTGGTTTAAAACTTTTAAACTGTTTGGGTTTTTATTACGTTATTTTCATATCATATAGTTGTCATTTATTGTGATCGTTGACTTGGATCCTGGTATGTCACGCGCCTCGCAGTAAAACCCCGCAAGTGGAATTTGAGGGTGTGACAGACGCTTTGAATCGTAAAGGGGAAAACACCCCTATTCGTGTGAGGTCTATGCAACTTGTGGTAACCTCGGGCCTTTTGGACCAAATTCTAAAGGCACAACTCAAGGCCTTAAGGCCAGAAAATAAGAGAAAGGAAAAAACACTAGGTCAAGAAAAAGATCTAGTGAATGGGCCTAACGGATTAAAAACTCAATTCACCCAGGGGCCACCAAGATGTACAAGGATTTAAAGCCCAACTACTGGTGGCCCAGGTTGAAAAGAGACGTTGCGAAACACGTTGAAAATGCATGACTTGTTTGTAAGTAAAGGCGGAACACAAGAAGCCATACGGGAGACTCCAACCCTTGGAAATACCTATATGGAAGTGGGAACACATCACTATGGATCTTTTGACTAAACTACCCAAGATGGCTCGAGGCTATGATTTAATATGGGTGGTAGTGGATCTGTTTACAAAGAACGCACATTTCATTCCGATACGCGATACTTACATGTCAGAGAAATTGGCAAATGTATCATAAACTAAATAGTCGCTCATCATGGGGTACCCATGACAATCATTTCTGATAGGGATCCACGGTTCAAGTCGCGCTTTTGGCACAATTTCCAAACTCAATTGGGCTCTAAAGTGTTGCTCAGCACCGCCTTCCATCCCCAAACTGATGGACAAAGCGAATAGACTATACAAACACTCGAAGACATGCTCGGGCATGCATCATTGATTTTAGGGGTAGTTGGGATTTGTACCTGCCGCTGGTAGAGTTTTCATACAATAACCGCTACCATGCGAGTATAGGTAATCCTTCGTTTTAATCTCTTTATGGAAGCAGGTGCCGAACCCCGGTATGTTGGGGAGAGGTGGGTCCGCGTGAGCTTGCTCACAAAGACGTGGTCAAGGCCACGAATGAAAAGATAGATATTATCTGCGAACATTTAAAAGACGCCTGATGTGTCATAAAATTAACATATAAATTAAACATGCATAATCAGTCTCATAATAGGATAGAATTGGGCTTAAATTATTGATTTTGAGTGCTTAATCGTTCCTATTTGTATTTCTCAGGAAATTGGAGCCCCAAACTTAAAACAAGTAATTTTCAGGGGATACGAGACTTGAAGCATATTGTGATCGAGACTTGAAGCATATTTCCCATATGTTTGAAGACCTTTTCGGGACTTAAACAATGATAAAACCAGTCCGGTACTGACCCAGCACGCCCATGCACACTTGCACGGAGGCCCTGCACGCTAGAACACAAAGCAGCCAGCTTGGGGAACAAGAAATCTGACTGATGACACATGCACGCACGTGTAACTCCTTTGGCACGGCCATGCAGGAGGCAGGGGGACAGAAAAGTTGATCTGCAGCAACAGAACGTACGTGGAGCAGTTGCACGCCCATGCAACCCTCTGGGCACGCCTGTATAGACCTTGGCAGCTCTATAAATAACAAGCTTCACTTGATCATTTTTCATCCCATCTCATCTAGTCTTGTGCCTCCTTGGGTGGACTTCCAAGGTTCTTGCAGAGATCTTTTGGTCTTGTGGGAGGCCTTAGGGCCATCCTAACATACCCACCAAGGTTAGGTGTAAGATCTCGCATCACTTGTGTAAGGGAGAACAGGACTCCTTATAAGGGAGTGGCCACCCTCACTATCACAACGCGTTTTAGCCAGTCCTTCGGGGGTGAGACAAATGCAAAACCGTGAGCTGCAGCAAAGCACATATATTATGGTACGGGTTACCTTGGGCTATTGCAGATGGTATCAGAGCCGGGGCCCGGATCGGTGTGCCAGTCGTGCCCGTGAGGACGCTGGGCTCCCTAAGGGGGTGGAATGTAAGATCCCACATTGGTTGTGTAAGGGAGAACAGAACTCCTTATATGAGAGTGGCCACCCTCACTATCACAACGCGTTTTGGCCAGTCCTTCGGGGGTGAGACAAATGCAAAACCGTGATCATCTTGGCCAAGCATGGGATCGTAGAGTAGTTCATGCAATAAACATCGAGGGTCGTGAGGATTGCATTAGATACATAGCACTAGGAGATGGAAGGCTTGTCTATGAGCAGCTATGTTCATGTGTTGATCATTCTTTATGGTTGTATCTTTCTATGATCTCTGAACCTACTTCGATTTGTAGACTTTTATTTATTAGTCGTAGTAGTAGTTTGTTTTTAGTTATTTGTTGTGTTATCTTCTTTCTAATTCTTGTTTGTTTATCTTGTGACATGTTCAAATGGTGATTAACTTGATAAACTTAATTTAACCTTAACTTAATTAATAAACTATCAAGAGGATTAATAAGCTTCTGGAAGTCCCGAGCTAGATCCAAGGCGAGGAAACCGCGATAGTGAGACAGATCCTTCGGGCTTCTGATATCAAAACCGGGTTCTAAGCAATGGCTTCTGAAGTGGACCAGATCTGAGTGACACATTTCTGGTTCTTACCAGATGAATGAATGACTTTCTTGGCAAAGGGAGGATTCCCTACGGGTGTACCAGTGATCCTCGGATTACACACCTTTAGGATTATGTTTCACCTTTGTTTAGGATTTCATTCATCTCGGGAGGTTATGGGTTTGGTTGGTTAAGTCACAAATCACTAAACCAACTTTATATTTACCTAATCAATAAATATTAAAGTGTCAATTTTAAAGAAAAATAAAACAAAATTTTATATCTAGGTCTCGTTAGTACAAAACCATTAACCATTGGAGATACATGTCACCTGGACTGACTGTAAGAAAGATCCTTGGGTCTTCATGGCCATTAACCTACTTAGGGGATAAAATGTTGCCAGGACTGACTCTAAAAAGAGATCCTTCGGTACGGAACGCGAGAGCTAGGGGAGGTGTACGGTGTTCCAGGACGAAAGTCAAGCCTCCATTTTAAGAAGAAGATAAGTTAAAGGACCAAAGACTTGACCGCAGTTTGGAAGCACCTGTGAAAGCAGGGCTCAATCGGTGAACCTTCATGCGGACACGCATTGGGAGGTTACGCATACTACTCAGTAGTGGCCATGTTTCTCTATCAAGGAGTCAACACTTCAAGTTCACTCTTGTCCTTCTCACAAATAATTAAACTTAATACTATTTCTAATAATAAACTTAACTACCTATACGGAGGGCCCCGAGATGTGCATGACCACTATCTTTACTATTTTATCTTTTTATTTTATAAAACCCAGAACCTTTTTTCAAAACTATTTTTCTTAGAACCCTTCCATTTTATTTTTCTTTTCAAACCCGGTTAGTTATTTGATGAAAGATTGAGTAGGGGAAAGTGTGTTCTTTGGAATACGATACTCGGTATTTACCCTAAAAAACTATACTATACATGTCAGGTTCTCTGCCTATGTGTTGGTTTTAGTTTCTAAAGTAATTATCGTTTACTTATAAATTTAAAACTTGTTTAAATGGTTTAGTAAAAATCAATCATTTTCGCAAAACCACTATTTTGGAATTAAAACATCAAAGTTTTAGGCATCGGGAAAATGATATCTTTCTAATTACTAAAACCAGGCACATCAACGCCGAAGATCAACAAAAAGTATACGCGGACAAAAGGCGCAGACCGATTGAATTCCAGCTGGGAGACTACGTGATGGTAAAAGTCTCCCCGTGGAAAGGGGTAATCCGATTTAGAAAAAGGGAAAGTTAGGCCCGAGATTCATTGGACCATTCAAAATCCTTAAACGAGTGGGACAAGTTGCCTACCGATTGGAATTATCTGAGGAGCTAAGCCGCATCCACAATACATTACTTGTCTCATATCTCCGAAAATGCTTAGCGGATCAAGTGACATACCTACCTATGGAAGAAATTGAGATCGACGAAAGGCTAAACTATGTGGCTCGACCCATAGAGATCCAGAACGAAAGGTAAAGCATCTCAGAAAATGAAGCATTGATCAAGTGAAGTTTAAATAGGATAATAGAAAGGGTTCGGACACTACGTGGGAGCCTGAAGAAGGGATGCGACGGTTCTAACCTTACCTTCTTGGTACGTTCCTAGTTTCGCGGGCGAAACCCCGTTACGGGGAAGGAGTTTTAACGCTTCAAATTCGATAAATGTGCTATATCTTATTTAATAACATCTCGGGGCTTAAGATTAAACAAATAAAGTTAAAAACCTATTTTGAATATCATCTTGTTTAGTGTATTATGGTTTATAAACCTTAGAACACAACTTGAGGGGCTGAAATTGTCATTAATGAAACTTGGGCGTTAACAAGAAACAATCAAACCAGGGAATTCATTCCCTGGCTACCACAACCCACAATCAAAACACACCCAACACACATACAACCCAATCTTCAAAACAAGTCCAATTCAGCCAAGAAACAAGGTGTTGGAACTTGCGTGCATAAAATTCTGATCATATAAGGCCTATTAATCATCTAGGTAACCTCTATTTCACTCATATTGATTTATTATGGGTTTGTGTAGGAATGGTGGAATTTCTGAACTCATGATTTTGATAGATTGTTAGTTGACAAGGTGTCTCTAGTGCAAGAGAGCCTTAAATCGAAATGAAATTTGGGCATATCATGACAACATAGGCCTAGATGGGAAATCATGGATGTTCATGGTATGAACTTGGTGGGGTTCTTGGGTTGTAAGTGAAATTTAGAGTACTTGGCTATTTTTATGCAATTGAAATCAGTGCATTGTGAAAGATGTTGATATTGGTGTCAATTGTATGGTAGAAGTCTTAGTATTGATTTGGATAAACTCATTATGGCCTAGAAGACCAATTGATAATGCTTGTAATATATCGCCCCTTAGGTGTTTGATGAAATGCCCCAATCAGTGGCTTTGTAATGAAACTCGTTAAATAAATTTATCTTGATGAAAATTGATAAGAGCTTGAATGATCATATGTATTTGTGTTGAAGGTTGATTCTAATAGCCTCTATAGGATCAAATCGATCCCTAGTTAACAAAGGCGAGACCTTGGACAGTCCAGGTTCGAAGCAAGTTCGTGGGAAGGAGCACGCTTAAAAGTAAGTCCATTTAGGATTCAAATTTGGAAAGTATATTCATGTGACATTACCATGTTAATCAGCTAAGCCCCAAGTGATAAGTGACCGGTGAATTCGTTATGCTAATGAGTAGTGTGGACCAGGCATTGTGCACAAATAGCCCACAGGGTCATAGACGCAAGGGAACGCCACAATTGCATATGCTTAAGGGAAAAGCATTGTAAGCCACCTCTGGTGATGAAGGGATTAAATCTAATCAAGTCATGAGTCACTTGAGGAAGTTCTAGAAAATGGGAATATTAAAATAGCTAGAATAAGTCCTAGTTATAATTCTTGCGCCTAAGTTAGTTCAAACACGCCACGAGTAAGTTGGGTATGCTAAATTGGGATGGTGAGTTAAATCTCCCAGGTATGAACCATGAATTATTCCTATAAGTGTGTGTTTTGTCCAGCAATGGTCTTGGTAATAGGCGAAATTTTCCAAACGGGTCATAATGGATTCATTGGACCATGTTTAAAGCTTTGCAAGAATTAAAGGCTGGCATGGGATTCGTTGTGTGTGATGTGAGCATGCAAAAATTGGGTAACTGGGCCTAAGGAAGCGGGTTTAGAGCCTCTAGTTATAAAACGGATTGAACTAAGGAGATTTGGAACTCTTGAGGTCATGAAACATGGCAAATCAGGAAGTCCAGACCGTAACCTATGGTTTGGAACCGTAGGATACGGCACATATGATGAAAAGGACCAGGGAACACAAACCGTAACCTACGATCATTGGACCGTAGGCTACGACCTTCACTTTTTCAAAAAAAAAACATAAGCTGTAGCTTACGGCTCATGGGTCGTAAGCTACGCTTGTATCCTTCACATTATTTTGTTTGTTGTTTTGCCCCAATTCTTGACTAATCTAACGCGCATGCACGGGTTTGTATTTAGTATTCGACCCTAGGTACATAACTTGGAGTGTGGATGAAGATCAAGCTCATTTTGTGAAGAACCGAATGTTGCGCCTTGTTGGCTTCTGCATAATCACAAATCTTTAAGTTTTAAACTTAGTTAATAAAGGTTGTAATCATCATGGATAACTTGGTACATATGTTAAGATTTCAAATTAGCATTTTGACCTACTATTTTGGTCAAAAATTACCTAGTAGAAATAATCTTTTATTCCAAATTAGAAATTGTGAGGTAGTGTGCTAAGAATGTGAATTTACTATTAAAACTAGTTAAATTCTGAAAATGTTTGATCAGATGCAAAAAAGAGTAAAGTAGTGACAACTATGCTCGGGATGGCTTAGGTTTGCTTCGGGATGGACAGTTATATCCTCAGGATGGAACTGTTTGTAATGAACGAATAAATGAGTAAAACACAAAGAACAACACTCGATATACGAGGAAAGCCCTTGATCAATAGTAGATCGCCCGCATAAAACCTCGGGAGGAGACTAGGCCCCTGCCTTGTTTCTTAATATTAATTTGGTAAAAAAGTACAACTTTGGATGAGTATGTGGACGAGTGTACTAAGATTACAATGATTGTGTGTGTTTCTAAGTGTTAGTGTCCAGCTATAGTGTAAGCAAGGTGCATGTAAGTGTTCTATACTCGTCCAATACTCCCATTTATATAATACATGAGAATAACTAATGAATCCCGTGAGATCCGCTAAGTAGTTAAAGTCTTCAATGTTGTGTAACAGCTTCTTCAGGTGCACGTTGGAGGTCTTTTAACAGAAAATACTCGTTGGTTGACAGTTTTCTCTTGGCTAGTCAATGATCTAGCTGTTTCCTTGTTTATCGCCGATATTAAATGTGTATCGGTTACAAATTTGACTCCATCTTCAATCATAGACCATGAGTTACACTTCTATCTTTGATTTCTTCATTTGAGAGTTATAATATAGACGTTGCTTAGCATAAAAATCCATATCATAACTTAGTTGTACCTGCAATCATATAAGAAAGCTAATTCGTTAGTTCATTCTCAGGATGTGCACATGCTGAATTATAGTTACATCCTGAAGTCAGTAGAGTCCTTCAGCATCCCGAGGATGGTATATTAGGGATGTATGGTAAAATCATCCTGAGGATTTTCACCCACAACACCTACTTGATAACGTATTAACTTTGTTTTGGTAATGGTATTTCAAGTGTGAAACTTATTTTATTCATTTTATTCCGGTTAATGGAATAGGGTGTTACGATTTTTTCACTTATTTAAAAAAAAACTCACAAAATTTTTAGATTTTTTCGTAGTTTTCAATTTTTACATATTTTTAAATTTTTGTAGCCCCGCTTGTATTGTGCGCATCTAATGTATATATGCATGGGCCATCGCGAGGGGGAAGGGGGTAAAATTGCACTAATTTTAACGTTATTTTAGTGATTTGATGAAAATAACGTTAAAATGGCGGGTGGTTGATCATGCATCATGTGGTGGCGTTGATAGCTAGAATACAAGGGGGTACATGCACCAATCGAGCTTGTCTAGATTGCTAAGTGTTATGTGTCTTATGTTCAAGGCTTGATGCAAAACCACTATTGAGCCAAGGTCTCACTGGAAGCAGCCTCTTCATGCCCATATGGTAGAAGTAAGGTTGTCTACATCTTACCCTCCTTAGACCTACCTTAGCTATGTTATTGAAGAGACTAACTGAGTATGATGATGATTTTTTTTAATCTTTGTTGATATTTTTAAACTATGTCATCATATAATTAGAAAAACTTAATAAATGTTTATGTAAGATTGATCTACTAATCAGATAAAATATAAAGAACTAAAACATTAAATAAATATTAATGACATGCTTGGAACACAACTGTTTATTAGTATCATAATGAAACACTCCTAAAACTTGATTAGGATTCTATACATATTCCCACATATCTTTTATACCAAAATAACTTGTCATGACCTAATGTAGATTTGCATAACTAGTACAGAACCCGCGCGTTGCGGCGGGGTGAACAATTTACAAGTATAAGTTTAACTGTATAGCTTATAATCCGGTGAGACGTAGGAATAAGTAACTACTGTAAATTAAATATTTGGAAACCCGATTCAGTAGACCGTTTACAAGTTAAACCGAGTGTGTTTCTATAACGTAATAAAAGTAACCAAAATGTGTAAAGTAATAAAATCTATTAGCTTTATTTATAATGTAACGGGTAAAAGACAAAATGCATAAGAATTCCTTACGTTGTCACTCACAAGCCGATCATTCATCGCGTAACATCTCCCGAACCAAATTTTATTATATATAATATTTTTTTGAAAGGTAAAAACAAAGTCACCACACAAACATAACATACACACATCATGTATCTATCTCCATCCCCAATATTCACCTGCAACTTCTATTGCCTTCCAAAAAAAAACAAAACTAAAGTTCTATCCTAATTGACAGTTACATAAGCGGACACAACAAGAAAGAGAATGTCGGACTTCTTACCTAAGTAATCAGAAGAACATGAGTCTGTAAAGAGTTGACCGTTCACGAGTAGTCAGGTTTTCGACAATGGCGGTGACGATGGTGGAGGTTTGGTGGTGAATCAGAATCGTATGAGTTTGTGTGTGTTAAACTTTCTTGTGAATGAACACTTCACCACAAATGCAATGAGATCAAGAACTATAGTGGGGAGGTATTACATTATTATAGCGGGGTACTGGTTTGTATTTATTGGCATTCATGATTATTTTAATTGACCTATAGGTGAGAGTTATGCACTGATCATGGATAGAAACTGAAGAAGGTGAAAAGGTGTTGGGTGGGTGCCTTAAAAGTAATTGTCTGTTATTGACATACAAACCGTTTCTTTGGTGCCTCTATTTGACCCATAATATTATTCATTCAATATGATAATTAAAAGTAAGTGTCGGTTATACTATTGAATATGATAATTAAAAGTAATTGTTGGTTTACTTTTATTACAAGTTGAATCTAAACATTGTTACCTAAAGTAATCAGAAGAACATTGTTTATCCTAATTATTATTTCTTGATCCTAACTCCTAAGGTACATTATATTATTAAATTTGTATACGTAGATTTTGATGATCCAACACTATAGTTGACAAGTTAGGCCTATAGTGTGTGCTTTTATTATAAGTTGAATGTAAACATTGTTTTTAGTTATTATCCTGATCCTAATTTATACGTTAATTATAACGTTATGTTACCACAAAAGGTAATGTATTTTAATTGAAACAATTAGTAGTTTGTACAAAGTTTGACTAATAATATTATTTCATAATATTATTTCAGTTGGACGTTTACATGAATTTGGCTATACATTTGGTTTTTCGTATGGTAATATTTGTACTTATAAAAATGACACATTGAACCTTTGGTTTTCAAAGGAAGACAACTTCAACTTTTGAACTCCTCAAGTTTCAAACTCAACTTAATTTTAATAAACTAGTAGGTAGTCGGGTTGCGCGTTGCGCAACCTTTGGGCACGGCTGTGGAATTGTGTTGCACAACATTCGCAATTCATATCATGTTTGATCACACCATATTATAGTTAGACGATTATGTATTTGAAAGTTATAATAAAAAATAGTCAAGAAGATTTAAGCGAAAAAAGAACAAAAAACTTATGAACTCTTGTAGTAGATGACTTAACAGGTTTTTACATTTGCTTTCTCAAAGTAGATACTTTGTGAATAAGAGGGCACGTGAACAAAATTAGTTGATTCAGCCGATACTTCAATGGAAGAAGGATGCAGAGGCGAGGTTGTGGTTGAACCGTCGTCTGGTACTTTGATTAATGATTGACTGAGCTTACATTTGGCCCGCCTTCTAGATGACATGAAGCTGCCAAAAGAGGCGAATTTCCTGGAGTTTTAGTGGCTTCTTTTGCATGGTTTCTTCTTTGACATTGCTGCTATATTGATCGAGTGATGATGTGGCAGTGTGGCACTCGATATGGAGCCTTGCATTGATGAAGAAACTGAAGTAGATTCCATATCACTATCTCCCTATCATATACAAGATATTGTTGAGTCAACTCTTTTATGTTGATGCAAATAAGACTAAACAATGGGACAGATATGGAACTGTGGTAACATTGTAAATGGATGGAATAATGTATGAATCTTAGAGGATGTTTGGGGATGCCTAACTTTATTTATTTCATAACTATGAATCGTAGATATGGAATAATGTATGAATCTTAGATGGAATAATGTATCACCAACATAGGCTTAGGGACAGAAATACATAACTGTATAAAGCCCCAAAGGATCTACTATACATTGTCTGAATCAAACATAAATCCTCATAAAACACAGTTTTAAGTTATTATAAAATAAAAAAGGAAGTTTGCTATTTTATGGTGGTTAAGTCCAATAAACCAACATACTTTCAAGCTTATCCCATTGTGGTACATGTACCCATTTTAATATCAGGATGGACCTTGTTTACAACCTAGACTACTTTACCACACACACAACATTCTCTAATGTTTCAATCCATCATTTTCAAGACTCTAATCCATCTCTTACCCAACTATTATGCTTATTAAGCCATTTAAATTGTAAAAATCAAATAATGTAATGAAAACCCTTAACACAGCCCAACAGGTATAGATCTAAATTCCTATTAAAAAACAAAGCCCAATACAAATCTTGAGCTAAATTGAAACAACACAATGACAAAGAAATTAGTAACAATAAAAATAAAAAATACTAATAATAATAAAGACTACCCCAAGAGATTAACTTTAAGATGAATGGTCCAAATCAATGAAAAGTTGATACATCTGACCTATATCAGCAACATTCCCATGTGAATAAAGTACAGTTTGAATAGCCATCGGGTACCTAACGTACACCGCCACAATCTTATTCCCACGACGAGTACCCAGTTTCAAAACGTCGACGTTTTCACGGTGCGGGAACCTGTCTAAAAGCAACAACCCAGTGTAAAGAAATAAAGAAGCGGTGGTAAAAGTGCATACCATCTTATCCCAATCAAAAAACGGAGTTGTAGCAGAAACTAATGGCTTCCACGATCCACCAAAACCCTAGTCACAACCCCTAATCAAAAATGTTTTAAAAAAAGTTAGGCAGAGATCGAACCACCGCGCAACCCCATATACTCCATCCACCTTCAGCTCCGATTAAGGCTGGCGTTGGGTTATAAAGAGGGTGGAGATGCGTTATAGATAGAAAGAGAAGGAAGCTAGCAAGAGAGAGATTGGGGTTATAAACAGAGATAGAAGAATGAGGCGGTTTTTTGACTTGAACTGGCTATGTATATTTATGAGGCAAAAGCAAAATAGTGAGTCGCTGTACACGTGTTGGTTGAACACGTGAACAGGTTTTTTGGCAAGGGAAACGAAAGTTTAAAAAAAAGGTACTTCTATGGCTGTGAAGGGAATCGAACTTGGGTGACAGATTTATCAAGGCAATAAGCTAACCAACTGGGCTAGAACAACTTGCCAGATGACCTACTAAAACAATGGTTATAAACAATATATAACGCGAAAAAAAACACTATTCAAAAACTTTGGAAAATTAACATATAGGATAATACCAAGCAATATAGATTAAAGAGTGTAGAAAATAAAAACGTTTGCCCCTAAAATAAATAGTGTAGAAAAAGACAACTTTGCCCCTAAAATAACCTCATTTACTATTGTACCTTGCATAATAGGTTAATCGGTGTACGATTAATAACATGTCAACACCAACGTGACTTCTTACAACCTAATGTGGTTTTGTGTAACCAAAACTAACTAACGCATGGCAAGGCTAGGGATGAGCTCATTGAGCCGAATACCGATACCGTCCCGTTCCGATCCCGTACCGATACTAAACCAGGGGTGTCGGTATCGGTACCCACAATTAGAGGTTTTTAGTTTCGGTATTATCGGTATGGTAGTGGTATTTTAAGGTAAAATACCGATATCATACCGGTACCGTACCGTATGTGTTCGGTATCGGTATTGGGTTAGAGTGTTTACGGTTGATACCGATACCGTCCCGAGCTCAGGCAAGGCCAATCAATGTGTAATTTATTCTTGAACATGTCTTTATCACCGAGATGACTTGTTATGATATAATATGGTTGCCATAACCTAAATCAACTTACAAACACATTACAAGATACTCGAGGATTAGATCTCTTATGATGCGTTTTAAGGGTAATTCAATGAAACTGTAATATAAATTCCAATTCTTAATGTGTTTGATTCGCATAGTTTGTTGGAATCATAATTTAAATTTCATTGTTAGGCTAATGAATTGAAATCGGAAATTAATTCCTTTAATTTCCTCCATATAAAGATATTCTAAATCCTTACAAAATGTGAATGAATCTAGGCATATTCCTGGGAACAACCATGGATTGGTATTGCCTTGGGATGTATTGGGCTGGTTGGTTGTTAATCAAAATTCTTTTCTTTTTTTTTTATACATTTTGGAAAGGGTTGGTCTAAATATGCCCATGCTGAATAGTGAAAGTTGCTGTCGTCCATGGAGTGGTTTTATTTACCAGGAGACTTGTTTGGGTTGAATTGAAATGAGTTGGATAATATTATTTTGTAACGCTTGAGATTGAGCCTGGGAAGATGGAGAATGCTGGAATATGATATGGAGATTAAGCTCATGTTTAATCTAATTGCTAAATGGGCTAGTTTGGTGTTCCAGAGTATGGGCCAAATTTATTAAGCGATGGACCAAAAGGTTGGGTCTTCATGGTTGGCATTTTAGGCTGTGGATGAATTGATGGGAGTTAATAATTAACTGGGATTTAACAATGGCCGGGTCTTGTTTGTATGAGAGTTTTACTATTATTTGGATGATTTCCCCACAAATAGCAAAATCTTTCCTTTGTACTTTGTAAATAATAAAATTTTACGCGTTGTTCCCCTTTACAAAAAATTAAAAAGAAAATTCATACAAAGTGAAAGTCTAGGTTAGTTTGCCCATGTATAGGTGGTAATATAGAAATGTCTAGGTTAGTTATTAAAAAGAAATTTAAGTATTCAATGTGCAAGTTAAAAAATTATATTTGTAGAACTAACTACTAAGAGCATTCACAATAGGTACCCTATTGTCACCA
Source organism: Ambrosia x helenae (assembly GCA_030844895.1). Classification (NCBI taxonomy): domain Eukaryota; kingdom Viridiplantae; phylum Streptophyta; class Magnoliopsida; order Asterales; family Asteraceae; genus Ambrosia; species Ambrosia x helenae. Next base: position 31,931 of record JAUTDX010002310.1, read on the forward strand.
CTCAGAACCGTATATAACAAAGTGAAAGTCTAGGTTAGTTTGCCCATGTATAGGTGGTATATAGAAATGTCTAGGTTAGTTATTAAAAAGAAATTTAAGTATTCAATGTGCAAGTTAAAAAATTATATTTGTAGAACTAACTACTAAGAGCATTCACAATAGGTACCCTATTGTCACCACTCAGAACGTATATAACAAAGTGAAAGTCTAGGTTAGTTTGCCCATTTATAGGTGGTATATAGAAATGTCTAGGTTAGTTATTAAAAAGAAATTTAAGTATTCAATGTGCAAGTTAAAAAAATTATATTTGTAGAACTAACTACTAAGAGCATTCACAATAGGTACCCTATTGTCACCACCCAGAACCGTATATTACACTAAAAATCACTACATTTTCTCTCTCTTTTTAAGTATGTAATATTTTTTATACTTTTATCATTACTTTTTTTTCTATCTCCAACCACAACCACTTTAAAAAATATTATAAAATAAATGCAGAGAAATGGTGTTCCCCCAAATATATCAATGAACAGTAGGTTCTCTATTTTCTCCAATCATAACCGCTCATAACCCATCCCAAAATATGGGGGATTCGCACACAAAATTATGAAAGATCTTATGTGAATGCTTTAAGTCAAAGAACCAAGTCAAATACCATATATTGAACATTCTGTTTGGCGTAGTCATTTCATTTGACTTCTTACTACACAATTACACATCATAAGTCATAACGCAGCCAACAAAACTAGATTCAAATTCTTGGACTACTCTGTTTCTAACATTCTATTTTAAACGCATAATTTAAACATAAACTCATCTTTGACGACATCCATGTCAAAAGGGTAATTGGTTGGTTTTATATTATAAAAATGCTTATTGTGGTTTGTTTAAAATCTTTTAACCTTTTTGTTTGATCAAGTCCTCGTGGTTTAAGGGTTTTTTTTTTGGTCCAAATGACTAATGAGTTTAGTTTTACTTTTTTTTTATGTTAAAGTTATGTCAAATACTCTTTTACCTTTGATCATAAAAACACACAAACCACATGTTAATTTGAAATAACTTTAACAGAAAAAAATTAATCCATTTAGTCATTTAAGCATAGCTTAAAAAACTACGCCAACCACAAAGGCTAAATCTAACAAAAACGTTAAGAACAAAATCAAAAATATTGAACAAACTATTGATTAGGTAACGGACTCTGAACAAGTAAGAGACCTATCTAATGGTGGTTGGTTATGGAAGAAGTTGTGGTGGGTCAAAGAGGTGGTGCATGAATGGTCAGGTGAGTGTTATGAAGACCAGGGCGGATTCATGTGTTAAGTTTGGTGGGCATGTGCCCACCGTACCAAACCATATAATTTCAAACAAAGCATTCGAAGTTTTCCTTTTGAAACATGTTTATTTCATTCAAACTCAATGACATAATATAATAATAATATATTTCTCCTTTTCAAAATTAACTATAATATTCAATATTCAATCGAAGAGCTAAAACACCTTAATTTATTTAAAAACAATTTAAAATTTAAACATTCCTTATTAGCTATTAATCAAAACTTAGTTAAATTGAGTTGCCAATTGTTATCAAACTTATTGTATCATTCAATAAATAAGCATGAATAGTTTTACAGTATCATTAAGTTATAAGTATGAATTGGTTTTACTCGACCCATTTTGACCCAACTTGTTTTGACCCGCTTTCTTTTAGCCCAAACAATTTGTGCCCCCCGTCAAAAAAAATTCTGGATCCGCCACTGATGAAGACAGATAAAGGGACAAAGAGGTAAAAATTTTATTCGGTATCTTTTAGAACTTTAATGGATAAAAGTATCGTTAACTAATTTACAGTTGTTCTGATGAACAAAAAACACTTAATGCTAAATAATTCAGAGGTAGCCTTCTAACAGATGCATTAAGAAGCTACAAAAAGCCCTTACTCTATATAATATAATGTGACTTAGCTGCATGCCAAAAAATATTAGTATTTCATATGTGTTATGTGATATTACATGGGCCCTAACGTATCCACACATAGGTGGATGGATACGGATGAGATCGGTATTATTGTATCGGTACCGATACCAAAAATACCGATACAAAATTTTCTAAAAAGTGGTACCGAATCTTTCGGTACTGTCTTGATATTCGTTACAAAATGTTCTCTCTATATGGTATTGGTATTAAACCGGTACCGAAAATACCTATACCAAATTTTTATTCTATCGGTACGGTATGACATATATAACTTAGACCAAACAAAAAATTAGTTAATAATGAAAAGTATAGAAGATCAAAGTTGAAAGTTAAAAAGTGACTGTGTTAAGTTACAAAAGATGTAAAGGTGCCGGGTTAAAAGTAAAAAATTAAAGAAACGGTCAAAGAGGTTGTTGTTTGTGAAAGCTAATGAGAATATTTATATTTGTCTTTAAAACTAAAATTATTTACATTAATTTATACTTCATCTAAATAACCCATTCATTCCATGTCCTATGTTTACTGATGTTTGAACTGGATTCAACCGGTAACTTGTGTTAGTGTTTAAAATTGGTTTTTTTGCTAAAGAACAAAAATGCAACCTACATAACTTATGTTTAATATGGTTGAAGCCTCTTTAAGTTTGATGAACTGTTTTATTTTGCAGCCATTGCTACAACATTATCTTTTACGGATCTTTGCTAGTGTTAACGGTAATAGACACTAATAGTCCATCCATATCTGTGTGAGACCTATATACTATTTGTATCTGTACATGTGTGTGTAGACATAGTTACATATCTTTATTGATATGAACATACCATAGTCAAATGTAGGATTGAAGTTTGAATCTTTATCTCTTACACACCATTGCTCATTCATTTTGTTAATCGATTACACTATTATCAAACATAAGAGTACAACACTGATTAACAACATAACACATGTCTGGCAAAAAATGAGGCACAACACCACTAAAAGTTGTATCTTTTGATATAAAGTTTTGTTAAACCTTTCCAGTTATTTATTGATTTATACCACGAGTATTTCACATAAAATACATCTTCCAATTTATGAATTGATTCTACTTTATAAAATGAGATACTATGCTCGAACGTAGTCCTATAATAAATGTATTAATTTTTTAATGCATACTACAATTGTAGAAGTTTGAGAACCATCTAGCTCCAACTGTCCGATATTGTCCTTTGCCACCTAGTTTACTACCATCCAAAAGTTAGGCCAAATCCACACATAATTTCTATGCATGCTCCGCATGGGAAATTATTGCTAGTTTGAACGTCCTTGAATTTGTCAAAAAGAACTTATTTTAAGTATCACATGTATATTGAATTATCATAAAACAATGTTATATCCCGGAGCTTCCCAGAATAGACGAATCTATTATAAAGTGATAAAATGTGTGTTATAATATAGTATCACATGTACTATACTATAAGAAATCAACAATTTTATTTATGTGAATAAGAACGAAAAATGTATATTAAAAAGAAAATGTACGTTTGAATGAGAAGCAGATCGAGGCAGAAGCAACCATTGAAGGGCGTGATTAAGGCGGTGGTCTTGAAGGTGTAGCTTTTTTTTATAAACGACTGGTTTTTAACCTATTATGCTATGGATAAAAACATAATTCTCATTTACAGTTTCATTTAGTGTAAAAAAATTATTAGAAACTTGTATATCAGACGAGTTACAACATTTTCTTTTTGTTTTTTATTTATTATTAGCTTAGAAAATTTAATATTACATGAGGTTAGATCAATAAAATATTAAATGGTTTTTAATAAACAGAAATATAAAAAGAATTAGATAAGAAATTAAATATTAAACAAATAAGAGATAAACGTAAATTATAATTATGATTTAATAATATTATTTCATATGAGAGAGAATTGGATAATCATAAGATTTTTATTTATTATATATTAAAGTAATAATAAATAAAATATAGTAAAGTAATAATAAAAATAAAGATAAAGATTATAAACTAATAAATATTGAGTTAACAAGGTTATTTATAACCTAAATTTTTTGCAGGAATTAAGGGATGGGGATGGCCTCACCAACAACATGTGTGTCCCCAACCCAATCGATGATATAGATATATATTTATATATACACTAGTGGGTAACCCGCGTGTTGCGGCGGAGTTGACAAGACGCGGTAGGAACATGATATGCATCAGACACAAGTATTTTGCATGTATTTTAACTAAGTCTCTTTTCGCCTTTCGAGGAGATAGCATGTCATTCTTCACTCGCCATATTGCTAATGCAAAAAGAAGATGTACTTCAAATGCACAGCTAAAGGAGTTAGATTATATGATTGTAAACAAACACATAATATTGCTATGAATAATATTTATTTTTGGAGTATTAAAAATATACATTTGGGGTAAAAATATGTATATGTTATGGGGAATTTGAGCAAGTTATTGCCTTTTAAACCCATTTGGATAAAACCATAAAATACTACTTGTAAATGTAACCTATAAATATAATAGTGTCAATAAAACAAATTACAAAATATATAACATTCAAAACTCAAAACTCAAAGCATGTAGATAGGTTTCACTGTTTTAGCCCTACACTATCATAAGGATAAAAAAATTATATTGCTTTCTCTTTAACTACCTAAAAATTAAGGGGCCTTATAGATGATGAGAGAATCAAAAGCATTAACATCGCTAACATTTGTTTGCTTTGTTTGCCATCATTTGGAGTCATGTTTCAACTGCTAGAACAAACAACTCATACTAACATATTTAAATCAAATGGTCAGGAGTAAAAGCAAGTTAATTGTAGTGAAAGAAGATGTGAATTCAACCGGACTTCTATATAGTAACCTACAAATTCTGTGTGCTTCTCATTAATTTACACAAATTGATCCTAAGACATGTACATACAATAATTAACTAAGCATTTTTCAAGTGGGTTGGGAGTATAAACAAGGGTGTATCATAAAGGTGGATACAAAAATAATTAAGGATAACTTGATTGTGAATTTTTGATAATTTAATGAAATAAAGTTACCCCATAGAAAGATGTAATAATTCAATGTAGATACAAAAATAATGAATGATAACTTGATTGTGAACTTTTAATGATTTAATGAAATAAAGTTACCTCATGGGTATTTAAGAAAGAAAAGTGGTAAATTTAGAAAATTGTAAATAAAACCCTTGGTATACCATCTTAACATTGGACAATTTGGACATATTTGCTCATGCCTCCACCTTTATAATGTAATATATATATATATGTATATAGGGAAAGGATGATGTGGAAACCCTTGTTATATGGTAAACTCTGGAAACTCTGACTTCCCCCAATTTTTTTTTATTTTTGAAAAAAATAAGGCATGTAATATACATGATTTTAAACATTTTGAGCCAAAAAAATCAAAAAAGTGCCGAATAGTTTTGTTTTTAAAAAAAATAAAGTTTTGACTAACACATATTAAGAGAAACTAACACGTGTTAACCATTTGTTACCCGAAGACGGTTTTTTATTTTTTTTAAAAATGGCTCGGCGCTTTTTTCCATTTTTTTTGGCCCAAAAATGCTTAAAATCATGTATATTACATACCCTAAAATTTTCATATAAAAAAAATTCGAGAAGTTAGAGTTTCCAGAGTTTATCATATAACAAGGGTTTCCAATATAACCTTATACTATATATATATATATATATATATATATATATATATATATATATATATATATATATGGTAGAGATCCTAAGAGAACCAACCCCTATTTGAAAACTGAGAGAACAATTCTGGCCACACATTCTTATAAGGGCAATTTTTTTTATTTTTTTTTGCTTTAATCGCAGGTTTTTATGCAAAAAAAAAATTATTTATTTTTATTTATATATATGTGTATATAGAAATTATACATGTGTGTATATTACATTTTCAGCTATACATATGTGTATATTGAAAATAATACAAAAAAAAAAAATCCTGCATATAAAGCAGCGATTAAATCAAAAAAAAATTGCCTTATAGAAACTTGTGGTCCATAATCGTTCTCTGAGTTCTCAATTTAGCAAAAGGTTCTCATTTGAACCAAATCATATATATATATATACATATATATATATATATAGGGTAGGGATCCTAAGAGAACCAACCCCTATTTGAGAACTGAGAGAACCATTCTGGGCCACACATTTCATATAAAAGGCAAAAAAAAAAAATTTTTTTTTTTTTGCTTTAATCGCACATTTTTATGCAAGGAAATTTTTTTTTTATTTTTTTTGAATTTTTTTTTCATTTATACATATGTGTATATAGCATTTTCAGCTATACATATGTGTATATTTCAGTATATGTATGTGTATATTTTCAGTTATACATATGTGTATACTGAAAAAAAATACAAATAAAATAAAAAAAAATTTCTTACATATAAAGCAGCGATTTTTGCAAAAAAAAAAAAATATATATTTTTTTTTTGCCGTAGAGAAATGTGTGGCCCAGAATGGTTCTCTCAGTTCTCAATTTGGGGAAAGGTTTTCATTTGAACCAAATCCTATATATATATAGGCTAAGTATCCCCATAAAACCCAAAATTTTGAAAAAAACCCCCACAAACCCATCTTGTGGTCTAGATTCATCCACAACACCCTCTATTATTTTAATAAAAAGGGTAAACTAGTAAATTTACATTTCCCCCTCTTTCACTAGTTTGAATCTTTTGTCTCTCCCTCCTATATAAACAACTCTCACACACTCTCTCTCCATCTCTCTTTCACCTTTTCCATCCAGATTAATATAGCCACCACCACCACCACCACCAATATTAATCTCCGGTCACCATAATAAACCCTAACCTCACTGTTTCTTCAACCCAATAATAATAATAATAATCCATCCAACACACTTTCCATTCAGATCCACCAAACCAAGAGAACACAATGAGTTTCAGGATGCAAACGTTATCAAGAATCAAGGATCCTTTATACCTGGTTGCTCGGAACCCTAATCGGAACCCTAACTCCAATCGCCGCCGTCACCGTCTTCGTTTTCCTCCTCTGTGTCTCTCTGCTCCGTGTTCTCTCTCTTCTTCGTCTGCTGTTCTTTCTCCCTCTCCGGTTCTTGTCTCTCTCTAAGTTAGATGAGTGTTTATTATCAGATTAGAAGGTGGGGTGATGTATGTGTTGTGGGGAGCAGCTTCGCCGCAGAGCCACCATTGGCGGTGGCAGAGAGCCATCTGGCTCCTATTCTTTCTCTCTCTAGCTCTTATAATAGGAACAGAGTGGTGGGTTTGTTGTCTGGATGAACGGTCGTCGGATCTCCTCCGTTGGTGGCCGGAGGTCTTCCATCCTCCTGTTCCCTCTCTCTCTAATTCTGCGTGGTGTTTTCTCAGAAGGTATTACTGTGAACAGAATATGAGAGGTGAGTGGATTACAAGTTTTTATAGTGGTTGAGATTAATAGTTTTAATAAAACCATTTGAGTTAAAATGGATTTATCAAGTGTTTTTGGTGTGTTGTCACAATACATTAAGCGTGTTATGTATTCATAATTATTTATTTAGTTGTTATAATACTTTAAGCGTGAAAAATTATGGGCCCTATGACCGGGTTGTTACAGTAATTTCATATGGAGTGTGTGCAATGATACAGTAATTTAATTAACCTTTCTTAATATATATATTAAACAAAAGTCACTAATCATGGGATGAAAATCAAATTTTTTTTGCGTCTGTTTCGTATGTAACATCATAACTAAGTTGGTATAAATTAGTTTCTGATTTTTTTACCAGATATAAAGGTTTGATTTTTTTGACTTTGATGAGCTACACATGGGATGAAATCTATGTGTTTCGTATGTAACAGCAGAACTAAGTTGGTATAAATTAGCTTCTAATTTTTTTTACCATATATTAATTAAAACAAGTCATTAATCATGGGATCAAATCTATGTTTGCGTCTGTTTCGTATGTAACAGCAGAACTAAGTTGCGTATATAGGATATTAATTAACCCTTTTTATATGTTATTATTATTAATATGTTTTTTTAATCAAAATTGGTGAATTTTAGTGTCTCTTAACATATGCAACAATATGTCTGATTTGTTTTTTACCAGTATGTGCATGTTTGTATGAGTATTATAATGTGTGGAATGTATGTTTACATCTGTTTCCTATATTGCGTCTGTTTCGTATGTAACAACAGAACTAAGTTGGTATAAATTAGTTACCGATTTTTTTACCAGACACAAATGTTTGATTTTTTGACTTTTCATGAGGTACACATGTTTTACTTTCAACTAAATGATTTTTTTTACCATGTATTAATTAAAACAAAAGTAACTAATCATGGGATCAAATCTATGTTTGCGTCTGTTTCGTATGTAACAGCAGAACTAAGTTGCGTATTAGTTTCATATGTTTGATAATCTTGATAACTAAATAGATAAAACAATGTTTGTTTGTATCAGTTTCGTATGTTTTTTTGTAATCTAGATGGTTAACATACGTTAAGACGAGGGGGGGGAGGGGGCTTTCATGTAAATTGATGATTTTGTTTTCTTTTTGCAGATGAACATATTTTTTTGCATTAAAGATGAAGATGATCATCAAGAATGAATTGTAGACAATTTTTTTTTATTTATGTTAGTTTTTTTTAGGATTTGTTGATTGTAATGACCGTTTTATGGATTATTTTTGTTATGTTTATATGTTGTTTTGTAATTGATTTTTTTATAAATTTATACATTTTGTTTTTGTAATTAAAAAGTAGTGAATTTTAAAAAGTAAAATCATAAGGACCTTGGTATGTATATAACACACGTAACAAAATGTCTATAACCATATCAATTCTCGTTAGGTATGCAACAATTATGGTGCTGGTACAATAAAACGAAAAAAAATATGGTCTAATAAAAAAATAATAAATTAGCATTTTTTAAATAATATAAACTGGCAACTCAGTTTTAACCTATGTAACACGGGTGTCTGACAGCTTATATAAGAATCTGAAAAAAGTAAGAGAGAGATGATGTGACATGTGTGGGGTCAACTTGTCATAGATGCTTTTTCAGAAAAATGTCATTTGACCCTTTTGCCCTTTTTTTTGTCATCTAGTCTATTAAAGGTAATAAATTTAAATCAAAAATCATGAATAATATGTGGACCATTGATCTAGTTTGATCAATGGTTCTAAGAGAGTTTAGTGGGTTTCTTCAATTTAGGTGGGTTTTTATTTAATCCTTCTTATATATATATATATATATATATATATATATATATATAAATATATATATATATATAGGGAAAAGTGAATCTGGTGCTGTTGTGCACCTAACCTTACATGCGAACCATCAAAACTACGTAGTTTTGATCAAGATTGTAGAAATAAATGATTTTTATTCTTTTGTTTCCCTGATTCCTCTTCATTTATTTAGGAAACTTTGAATTCCATATCACCATTGTTGATCATCGGAATCACATCCAAGACGACTTGCTTTCAAGAAATTCTTACTCAATTTGCAATCATGACAGATCAAATAGGATTCTTGATTGCGCGCAAGTTAACCCAAACAACACCATGGTACTTTCAATGAAATTGACGAGGATTCTTGACTTGATTTATCAGAAGAGTTCAATCATCTTATCTTTTGTCAAGAAGAGGACTTGAAGTAATTATGTCAAATGGGCAAGCAATACTCCTAGCCATCTCGAGAACTGCACTCAGGTTGTACCACATGAAACTATTACACGGTTACTGACCTTGGTGCAAAAACTCCATTCAAGTTGTAGCCTACCATATCTGGTCACCATACAACATTGAATAAGAATTTCTTGAAAGCAGATTGTGTTACATGTGGTTCCGATAGATATAGAAAATTGGAAATATAAAGTTTCCTAAATAAATGGAGAGGAATAAAGGAAACAAAGAATACAAATTATTTATTTCTAAAATCATGATCAAAACTACGTAGTTTTAATGGTTTCACATGTAAGGTTATGTGCACAACAACACCATATTCACTTCCCCATCTATATATATATATATATAGGCAAGGATAAAACGGAAACCTCAAAAATTTGAGAAAACCCAAGAAAACCCTACTTCCCAAGTTTTTTAGGGCCTAAAAATTTTAGGGCATGTAATACATGTTCTTAAGAGTTTTGAGCCAAAAAAATCAAAAAGCGCCGAGTGTTTTTTTTTAAATTAAATAAGTTATGTAGTCTTACATATGTTACACGTGTAGCATATGTAACACTGCATAACTTATTTATTTTTAAAAATAAATAGCTCGGTGTTTTTTTGATTTTTTTGGCCTAAAACTCTTAAAAACTTGTATATTACATGCCCTACAAATTTTCAGTCCCTAAAAATCTTGGGAAGTGGGGTTTTCTCAAAAAAAAAAAAAAGTTGAGTTTTCTCCCTATACTTAGCTTTTATATATATTTATATGGGAGGGATAAAATGAAAACCCTCTTGAGTTGAGAAAACCTTTGAAAACCCATGTAAAAAACCTTTTTTTTGTAAAAAAAAAAGTAACCAACGTAAAATACATGTTTTTAAGCATTTTGGGCAAAAAAAAGCGCCGATGGGATTTTTAAAAAAAAAAATAAACAAAGTTGCTAAAAAAACATATGTTTTCAGCTATAAACCTGTTGTAAACATATGTTTTCAGCAACTTTGTTTATTTTTTTAAAAAAAATCCCATCGGCGTTTTTTTTTATTTTTGGCCCAAAACGCTTAAAAACATGTATTTTACATTGGTTATTTTTTTCAAAAAAATAATGTTTTTTTTTTACATGGGTTTTTTAAGGTTTTCTTAACTCAAGAGGGTTTTCATTTTATAGAGAGAGAAAGGAGATTTAACAAAAAAATTATAGTAAGTGTTCAGATAATGTTTATCACATATGATATGGTAAAGATCTAGGGTCTGTTTGGTATGAGGTAAAGAAATGGATGAGAGAATGGAATGGAAGAGGTAATGGAATGAATCATTACCGTTCCATGTCTTGTTTGGTTGCCATGTTGGAATGAAATAAAATATAACTTTATGTTGTTTGGCAGGCACGAAAAGACGAAGGAATAAAATCAGGGGTGAGCAGCAGCGGTGAGTGGGAGTTAGTGGAGACGATGGTGGGTGGTGATATGTGGTGGTTGCAGAGGTGGCAGGTGGTGGTGGCATGTGGCGGCAACGACGACGACGATGGTGGGTGGGTGACGATGTTGGGTGGTTGCGACGGGCGGCAAGTGTTGGTGAATGGCGTGGTAGTGGATAGTGGGTAGTGGTTAGTGGTGGTAATGGTGGGTGATGATGGTGGGTGGTGGTTGATGGCGATGATGGTGGGTGGGTCACAGTGGTGGGTGGCGGTGTGTTGGTTGGTGGAGGTGGATGGAGCCGGTGGTGGGTCGGTGACAGTGGTGGCAGTGAAGGGTGGAGGCGGCGATGGGTGGTTGGGGGTAGGGGCGGCGGTGGTTGGTGCCAGCGGCGGTGGTGAGTGGTGGCGGTAGTGGTGGTGGGTGGTGGTGAGTGGTGGCGGTAGTGGTGGTGGGCGGGTGGCAGGTTACTATAGTGGTGGTGGGTAGTGGGTTTTGGTGTTATTAATGAACGGTGCAAGAGGGGATAGAATGAAAAAAAAAACATGACAATGTATGGAATGGTTTTGGGAGAATGGAATGTCTTGTGGAATGGATGATTCTCGTTCCATTCACCAATCAAACACACAAATTTTTCATTACCTCGTAATGCTTCATTCCATTCCACCTTTCATTTCAGCATACCAAACGCTACCCTAGTGATAGATATGACGTTTTCTAGTTTATTACCCTACGTAACTTACATATACTACCCGTGAACCATCACGCAAGTTTAACAAGTCTATTACCTGAGGTAAATTTATTTAACTAACGCAATTACATGTGTATGTCGGCGTAATATTTGAATCCATTTGAGGTAGGATTATCTAACATCATAGGTTTACAAAACCAGGTGCTACATGATATAGCGGTCATTACGCTTAGGCAAACCAAGGTCTCCTCAAGGTCTAGAGGCTCATCGTTGTAAGCTTATTCACAAATATTTTTGTTACTCGAGATTGAAATTACTATATCTTTTTAAACGTGTTCTAATTCTAATTCATATGAGTTATAAATATAAGTGAGTAATGAAGTGGTTGCTTGTCTTTTTTAAGACAAGGTAAACAAAGAATACTCGCACGGTGTGCTACTTAGGCTACACACTATGGTGACTTATTCTCAATCGGTTGACATATGTCAAGAAAATTCGAAGTTACAAAAAATAGATGAAAATATGATTCTAGTTATATGACCGGATTGCCCATGCAACCAAGGTTGCAATTGGTTGAAACATATTATAGTATATACTATTTTCGGTTGTATATAAAGTATTATCAGTTTTTAGCATATATCTATTTAATAAAATATTGATTTAGGTTGGATTGGGTTGGGTTGTGAATACGAGTGAAAAATTAGATTTGATTGGTTTGTACGTGTAGGTGCAAGCAAGAGAAATTTTCTTTTAAGGGGGACGGGGCGTTACCAGATTTAGGCACGGGTACCCCACTACCAGCACGGTAACACCGTCGCCACCGTGCTGGTAGGGGTCCCGTGAAACAATTTCTGGTTCTATCTAACGGGCTAGTAGTTTGGTATCTCAAATGCAACGGTCGAATTTTTATGGTTTTTAATTCCTTTTTGACCGTTGAATGTAATTTGTGAATTTTAATAAGTGTTCAAACGATCATATTTTGTGACTGTTTTTATCAAAGGTTTATAAAAAACGCATTGCAATCCCACGGTTTAGTATCAAAAACATAGAAATTATATCCATACTTTTAAAAAAATGAGTGACGTTGACATAGAAGATGATCAAGTTATCATTCCCCCGCTCGAAGTGCACCCGATTTTACACTCAAGCGATAATAGCCTTGAGTTTCTCACGGACCTTGCAAAACGGGCTGCAGAGCAAGACACAGCAACATCTAAAAAAAGATATGTGCCACGTGATCGCGAGGGAGGCAATGCTCGGTTAATAAATGACTATTTTGCTGAAGTACCAAAATACACCGACGCACAGTTTAAAATAAGGTATTGCATGTCGAGACGTCTATTTCTAAAAATTGTAGCACATGTTGAAGCAAACTTAGAATGGTTCAGAGAGAGCATGGACGGTCGGTTTAGAAAAAATTTTACGGCCGTGCAAAAAGTATCTTCAGCAGTGAAACAACTCGCAACCGGTAATCCTCCAGACGAATACGACGAGTATTTATGTATGTCTGAGAGGACGTCGCGCGAATGTTTACAATTTTTTTGCAATGCCGTCATTAATTTTACGGGGCTGAGTTTTTACGAAGACCAACAAGTCATGACATTGCATGTTTGTACGAAGCACACGAAGAAAGACATCACCTTCCCGGCATGATCGGTAGCATTGATTGAACGCATTTAGTGTGGCGAGCATGTCCTAGGGAATTACGAGGACAATATATGCGAGGCGATCACCAATACCCTAGAATCATGATAAAAGTGTTTGCTTCACAAGATATGTGGTTTTGGCATGGATTTTTTGCCCCCCCCCCCCGGTTCACTCAACGATATAAATGTCCAACAATCCCATTTTTTCTTACCCAATGAAATGGAACGGCGCCACAATGTCCATTTACTTTAAATTGCCACTTATATAAACGTGGATATTATCTTACCAATGGCATCTACCCAACTTGGTCAACATTTGTGAAAGCGTTTTGATATCCGACCAATCCTAGGGAAAAGAAATTCATTAAGGCGCAAGAGTCGGCAAGGAAGGATGTTAAGCGAGCGTTCGGAGCATTAAGGGGAAATGGGGAATTACCGCACGACCTTTGAGGCCGACGACTGTTGCTAGGTGTAGAGTCATCGTCTATACGTGCATGATATTGCACAACATGATCATTAAAGATGACGGGCGTGCAATATCACCGTCCACATACGCGACCCCCAATCCAACCGTTCTTCGACGACCAAGCCCTTGCGGAGTTGACAGACTCCGATACGCATTTCCGACTTCGAAATGATCTCGTGGAACATTTAGACGCACTTGATCTACCGCACCTCGAAGCGAATGCCTCCGACTCCGAATAGTTTTTCTTTTATTTAGTGTGTTTGCATTTCTATGTTTTATTTACTTTTAATATTGTAAGTTTATTTTATTAGTTTAATAATATGTTTAATTAACGTTTCTTTAAAAAAAATAAAAAATAAAGATTTCAGTTAAATGAATCAGTTAAGTGATGCCTCGAAAAAAGTGATTCAGTGAAGTGATTTAGCAGTGCAGGATTGATTAAAATCAGTTAAATGAAAACTATAGTCTACAAGGGCCCTTCCCCTAATTAACATTTAGATTAAGTTAAGTTGTAGTTGTAGTTGTGATTGTGATTTGTGAATATTAGTATACACCATGACATCATGCACATGTCTTCAATGACAAGAAATTAAATTTATCTCTTTCATTTAAATAATGTTAAAATAAAAATAGATAACATATAGTTTCGGACTTAATGTATAACAAAGTTAATACTATTTATCTTACTTAGAGCATTCACAACTCATCCCCTATTTCCTCTCTAATTCATAAAATTTAAGAAAATCCTTAAAAACTCATTCGATTCCAACCCTTTCTCCATATCCATTTCTAAAATTTGCAAAAAACCTATGTTGTGCCCCCATATATAGGGTCTTCCATACTTCCCCCATTCATTTAATAATAATAAAATATACAAATTAAAGTGGAGTGGTTGATGTTGGTTGTAAAAGAAAAATTTAATAATAAAAAAAAACTTACAGAGGATATGAATGGGGAATGGGATGCGAAAGACTTTGAAAAAGAGACAAATTTAAAAAAAAACTACGATTTTTCCTTAAATTATATGATTAAGGATGGGGGACGGGCTGTGAATGCTCTTACTCAGATATTTAGATGTCATTTTCTCCACAATTAATTCTACCTATCAACCTAACGTTCAAATTAAAGGCTATAAATGGTTGTACCAGTAAAAAATACTTTTAAAGAATAAAAATGCATAACATATGATGTCATTTTCTCATATTGCTTTTTTTTCTTGATGAAAGAGAAAA
>JAUTDX010002311.1:0-55041 GCA_030844895.1 Ambrosia x helenae
TACAGCCAATGACCCATAGACCAGTTGGTTTGTGGAGAGGTGGGAAAGTTTTCCTTAGGGTTTCCTGCCCGGGTGGTCGCGGTTTCGAGTCCCACAACGCGTGTTTACGCGGGCTGGCAACCGTTGCAGCTGGGGATCGAACTTGTACAGATGAAGTGATCTTTAGGGTGGCGCTCCATTCGGCTATTAAAAAAAAGATACTGGATCTACAAAGAGATGTGGTTTGAATAAGTTGATGGAGATATATATTCAGTACGTACCACCGCAATTAATGCTTGTATAATAAAAACTGAAAGGCATGTTTTTGTCAAAAATGTACGTTCCATCTCAGTCACCATCTCCGGTTAATTACTTATTACCGGCCTTTTTTTTTTTGAAAAGTCAATGATACGTCATTCACAAAACAAACCGACGCAGCAAGCCACTAAACCCAATACATCAGGAAGAAAAATTTACAAAATAAAAACAAAACGCATGACGATGAAGAAAGTGCAGCCGCCTCTAAGATTAATACAACACCACTAGGACTAACTAGTGACCATGTTTTCCAATGCAATCTCCATGGGTCCCTCAAATAATTAGACACCTATAGCCTATAGGCTGCTGCTCATAGGGCATGTCCCACCGCATGATGAAAACAAAACTATCCACTGCTTTGTTACATGGATTATAATTGACATATCTGCAATTCCCCTTCGCATCCTAGAATGTTTTAAAGAGAAAGAATTGGAATGTTTAAATCCAATTGGAATCTCAAGGAATTGCGATTAATTCCAATTCTATGAAAGACTTCAAACTATTCTTCTATCCAATACAAGAGACCTGGTCTACGTTTAGAAAAGGGTTCTAGGATTCATACACCCTGTGACATCATATTTGGGGTGTATGACATCACATTTTGGGTATGTGGCAGCTTCCTATTGGTGTGTGTGGTGTGGGCCAGGGTGTATGAATCTCAAGTAAAGGGTGTATGAATCCACAACCCCTTAGAAAAAAAGTCTTGTGACTTCTTAAATCTTGTGTTGGGCTTTTTCCTTCTAACCAGCTACATTTATGTGAAGCACCTAACTAAAGAACGCTTATAGTCTATTATAATGGGCTTTTTTGGCGTGATTTATTTCATGCTCGAACGGGTGAGATTTTCCAAAAAAGAATGACCCTTACGACGGTCAATTCCACAAAATAAAATAAAAAAACATTTTTCTACCTATTTAAACTAACCAATATCACAACTTTTACACACACAATTAATCTTGACATTTTGTCGAAGCCCATCTCTACCAGTCCAGGATTGCGTCGTCATGTAGCCTTGAAGTTGCATGAACGAATCAAGAAAAAAATGTGGTCTCGATGGTGATGATCAATGAAGTGTTTTATTTTTATTAGTTAAATATTCTTTTTGAAAAAAAAAATCCAATAAAATTGTTCTATGCTCGTTTAGATAATCACTTTTGTTTTATGTTATAGTTAATGGAATGTTCTATAACTGATTTATTTAAGAGGAAATTGCGAAAATAGCCCTTGACCCGAGTGTTTTGCGAAAATAGCCCCCTCAGGCGTCTCGGAGAGACGGCTCGCACCTCCCGAGGCTTCCCAACCGTCTTTAATACGAAATCTCCCACGGACCAATTACCTTTGACACGTGTCCGACAACCTTGAACCGACTCGAAGAGGGCTCCGGATTTGTTGGAGACGTTCCGAGGAGTCTTTGGAAAGACGGTTCCCAGTTCCCGAGGCGTCTTTGGAGAGTGAAGACGGTTCCCGAGACGTCTTTGGAAAGTGAAGACGGTTCCCGAGACGTCTTTGGAGAGTGAAGACGGTTCCGAGACGTCTTTGGAAAGTGAAGAGAGAGAGAGAGAGGAGAGAGGAGAGAGAGGTGGGTGGGTGATGATGTGGCGGTAAATTATTGGTTGTAGTGGGAGACGTCTTGGGAGACGTCTGAGACGCCTCGGGGACTGGGGACCCGTCTTCCCAAGACGGCTGAGGGGGCTATTTTCGCAAATCAACCCGGTCAAGGGCTATTTTCGCAATTTCCTCTTTATTTAATGAAGAAGCAATAGTCTAACTTCTGGTTAAGGAAGCTAGACACATCCACTATAAGGTTAATCCTTTGCTAGATGATGTTACCAGTTGGTGGTGGGAGTGATTGAACCTGAAACAACACAAATAATCCAATGGGAGGTGACTGCTAGGAATCGATAGCGAACCAACGTACAGACACAAAAACGTATTCGGCCTAAGTGTGTTTTTCAGGGTTTTCTAAATGGCCTATCTAAGGAGGTGAAGTCCTACTTAAATAGGTTCCACACGGGCCTTAAACACTAAGCTTAACCTACCATTGGGCCGAGGCCCAGTTAAAGGCTTGCCTCCACATCAACCTACCGTTAGTCCAGGATGACGTGGCATGTCGAATAATATAAATCACAGAGAGAGAATGTACCCTTCATGGCCACGTGCAATTGGGGGATGTCTGGGGTTTTGGACACGTGTCACGCGTCTGGTCGTTGCAAACCTGACACGCTCCCATTGGCCGATTCTCTTTGTCAACTGTAACCTTTGTCTCAACTGGTGGCAGCCGTTAGTTATACCGTTGATGAGGTGGCCACATGTGTTCTGATTGGCTTACGCGGGTGTGGACTATACATTGTGTCTCCTGCATGTCTGGTGAGCCTGCGTAGTATCAGCGTTGACGTTTGCTGGAGCTTCCTGACTTGTCTCACATTATTGTTTGCTGTACTGTACTGTCCCCACGTCTACAAGTGGACGTTGGGATTTGCCTTCCTGGCATCCTCTGATTGGTTGGACGTGCACTATGATCTATGTTGCACATTCCTTCATTCTGATTGACTCATACAACGATGTATGGTTTACTTTTTGTCTCCCTCGTGCCCATACAACTTCCCTTGCATGGCACTCGTGTGGTAAGTCGCGGATAAGCCACGCAGCTACGTGCATGTTTGACACACACGGACGCGTGTCTTGGTGTCCGCCATCATGTTGTCCGCGTAGTTACTCACTTTGGCTCTTTTTGGGTATGGGCCATTCTTAATTTCTATGGATTTGAGCCCATATCCCTTCATTTAACTACTTTATTTTTTTTAAGAAAAAAATTAGTTCAACCCGTAATTTTTTTATTAAAATTGTTGAATAAAAAATGTTTAATAATATAATGTAATCTGTTGTGCTTATATTTTTATTTCTATTGCTATACTGAAAGCAGGTAACGTATCCATATCGAAATGAGACGAATCGATACGAATATAATTTCTGCCACACCGTGCACCCCGCAGTTAAGTCTACTAGTTAACAGCTTGCAACAATTTTAAATTATTTACTTATGTGATTATTGATTTCATGATAATACATATACAAGTTGATATATCTCTTATAATTTATTTACCTTGTAGATATAAGATTCAAACATGTCTCCAATTAAAAGAAAGAAAGAAACATGTGTATAACACAACAATAATAATAAATTCCAACAAGTATAAGGGGTTGTTTGATAGCCTCTTAATCAGCCTCTTAACCATTCAAGTCTGAATCATTCAGCATTCAGACTGTTTGTTTCAGCATCTGAATGGAATGATTAAGTGCTGAACCATTAAGCTAATAAGGGATGCTGAATGATTCAGCTCTTAACCATTCAGAGCCTCTTAACCATTCAGACCATCTTAATGATTCAGCATTTAATCAACCAAACAGCCCCTAAATAAATTCAAAAACAACTCACATAGTCACATCATGTTACTACAATATAATGTAACAAAAAACAATACAAGTAATCGAGATTGCATCCAACAACTTTGTCAAAGAATGGTGCAAACACTTATTTTGATGGTCATGGCTACAAGTTGTACACAATCCATAGAACTCCGGTGGATACCCATACACATGTCCATGTCCTTGATCACCAGTAACCGGGAAGAGTACTCGTGGCGCTGATGGCTCCACAACTGTTCGCGATGGCGGAGGAAGAAAGTCGTAGTCATCATCCCCCCTCGTATAAACATTACTAGCCTCCGGTAACCGCTGATTGAAATTAAGTCTAAATGAATTGGAATTTAGATCACCAACCAACTCAAAGTTGTTTAATCCTTCGGCATGAGACACTCTAAGCAAAGTCTCAGCTAACTCTTGAACATTGATGGTACCTCGATGAGGTTCTGCAATATTAGGGTTTAGGGTTCTAGGGTTTATTTCTTGGGACAAAACGATGACATTTTTTTTTGTTTTGCGTTCAATAGCATATCTGATCACTTCAGGGTGTTTAGAAGTGGACACCGTAACATTTCCACTAGCAGGGTCGAATTCAACAAGTTCGACACCATCAATTTGATGCAATGCGGCACCCACCTTTCGTACGCAACCTTCACAGTTATGGAACCGAAGGATTCGAAAACTAATTATCGTTGGATTCATGATCTTAACATGTCTTGATGTATCAAGTATTTAGAAAGTAATGATATAATGCAACTTGTTGGAAGAGATGTTGCAAAGAGGATTGTTTTTACGGTGGAGATGGAATTTTGAAACGTATGTGTCTCGTTGACATAAGTAATGTGATTCAGTTGATGATTAATTAGATAGCTAGGATATATAATCGTAGACGGTGACGTGACTCTAGATTTTTGTTATTACTTTTCTCTTTTTCCTTTCTTGTGACAAAATACAAAGTTAGAATACTAAATACTAAATGTAAGACTTTTTACGGAAAATGAAAAATCATCAATAAAAGAAAAAGACATATCATTACATCACATCTATTCTATATCTATACATATAATAAACCAAAACCATTTTAATGATATGGCATTCAAAGAGGCATTCTCCTCTTTGAGTGTGCCATGTGTCATCCCATGTGGCATTGAGATATTTTAAGAAAAAAATAATTTAAAAACAAGATTAGATTTTTCTCTCTTATGTTTTCTCCCATAACTTTTAAACGTTAGTATCTTTTATATACGAGATTTTTTTAAGAAAAAAATTACACCAAATTAACGAGCGTATTATTATCTTTCCAACGAGTACCATAGTGCTATATATAAAACGGAGAAAAAAAACGACTACTTTTTGTTGGGTTTTGTTCAAACAGGAAAAAAAAACACAAAGTGTTCAGGTAAATCATTAATCATGTATAGGCAAGTCATTAATTATGTTCAAGTCAGTAAATATGAATTCTATTTTCAACATGCGTTAGCATTGGAGTTATACATTGTTTTAAGTTAGATATTAATATTAGAGTTATACATTGTTTAAGGTTAGGCGTTAACATTGGAGATATATTTTTAATTGTTTTAGGTTAGCTGCTACCCGAATCTTTCATGCAAGTAACTGTAAAGCGCATCATTTTATTTCATATGTAAAATTAATATGTCATATTATATTTTCAACCCCGGGACGTTCCCGGGGTATAATCTAGTATTTAATATTATGAATTATGGTTCAATTAGACCGAACGTAATGAGACGTTATTGTCCACTTTCACGTTGGTTCAAGCCACCCTCCGTTACATACCCCCCACTGTGTAATAGGGCTATTTTTTTGGGCGTGATTCGTTTCACAATTGAACGGGTGAAATTTAAAAAAAAAAACAAAAAAAAAACAAATGACCGTGACCGTCAATTCCATAAAATAAAATAAAAAGAGTTTTGTTTACCTATTTAAACTAACCAATATCACAATTTTTACACACAATTGATCTAGACATTTTGTCGAAGCCCATCCCCACCAGTGGCTTCCCCACCAGTCCAGGACCGCGTCAAGCATGTAGCCTTGAAGTTGCGTGAACGAATCAGGAAAGATATGGTCTTGATGGTGATGAATGAAGTGTTTTATTTTTATTAGTTAACTACTCTTTTAAAAACAAAATCCAATAAAATTGTCCTATGTTCGATTATTTAATCACTTTTGTTTTATGATTTAATCACAATGGAATTTTCTATGACTGATTTATTTTAACTACTTTTTTTTGAGAAAAAAATAAGTTCAAGTCTTATTTGTTTTTTAAATTTACTGAATAAAAAATTTAATGTATTTAATCATTGGGTATTGATTGAAGGGGCATGAACCACTATATATTTTGTTGACTTAAAATGAAAATGCTGACGTGGAAGTCACATAGTGAAAACGTCCCTAAAGGGACAAATGTCACCACTATTGGTTGCGCTGCTACAAACTCGTCGCTAATACCATGCGGGTCGTCGCTATTTCTAAAGATGGGTTGGATAACCAAGTGTAACCTAACAGAATACTGAATCGACTACCGACCTGAGACACTATCAGCTAGGTCACGTGGGGTATGAACTCGATCATATGATGAAAAAGAAGTTGATAATTGATCACCCGAAGTTGGAGGTAAACAAGGATATTGTTGTGCGGAATGTTCGTACAGAAAGCGTCATCAATTGCCTTTTGAAGAGTTGAAGTTTCAAGCAAAGCAATCATTTTTTATGTATTCAAGACAATGAGATGTCGCTTCATAAAATGTTGTTAACTTTAAACGCAGATTAACTAGAAAGATTAAGATCAAAGAACAATCAAACAATACCAACATGATTCTTTATTAATACGAACAAATAAGAATCAATACAAATGATTATTGAAAGAAAACTAAAAGAAAGAATATGAATTACAAGTGAAAGATTGAATTTAATGAATTGAAGGATCAATCAGATTTTCCCTCTTTTATAAGCTTCTAACCGACTTTAACAACCATAGATTGTTTTCGACGCTTTCAGTCCCTCCAACTTTGTAACTTGTCAACTTCAGTGCAAAACCTCTTTGACTTTATTCTGGTCAACATTATTGACAATGTTTGACTCCTACTATTATTATCTTCCAATTATGCACTTAATGCGTTGTTGATCTCAGCTCCATTCCATCTTATAAATCAACAAATGTTTTCTTGAGGGTGAATACCTTGGTGCAGATTATAAAGAAGCAACTTACTAGAAATGCACTTCAACAAAATGGTGTATCGAAACGAATGACATTTATCCGAAACTTGCAGAAGCAGCTTCCATGTTTACTTCCAGTTCGCCAGGACCATAGTTGGTTTGTTGTAAAGAAACAAATATGGAAGTTGATGTTTAGAGGTAGTGATAAACTCGCAACAACAAAGGGCGTTGCAAGTTAATTTTAAAGGGGTGGTTTGGAGGAGATCTAAAGTTCAAGAAGTAAATTAGAGGTTAATTAGGGTTGTGTTTCCTAGTTTAAAGTTTTCTTGTTCTCCAGATTGTTTACCTATTTAAATAGGGTTGTAATGGTTAGTTTTATGCATTGTAATTTCTTATTTCTTCTTTGTTAATAAGAAAAAAGTCGAACAAGTATTCCTGATTGAATCGATCCTAACATTGGTTTGTAAAATTTGATTCGCGGTGTATTTGACATGCCTATTTAGAAGATCATTTCCTATAAAAAGTTAGAACAACTTGCAATAAGACCGAATTATGTTACCTAAGGAATATACATCAAATATATAGGGTGTGTGTCATACATATTGCGCCTAATTCCCTAAATTTTATCCTTTAGGATTTTCTAAGTAGGGATTTTAACGAGTCAGCATATGATCAATATTACACACCTGGAGAAGATAAGAGCGTTATTTAGATAAGAAATGTAATTAAATTGCGCGATATTTTGATTTTTTTACCATAGTTGTCGAAGGGGAGTAAACTTAGTCATAGCGATATAATTATTAATACAATAAATAGAATGGAAACCGCGAAACAAGACATGCGATGATCATGTGGATGGGAGTTTGTCTCTTAAGTCTTTTCTTAGGATCTTTCCTGATGGAGATTTGGGAATGGAGGTCACAAAGTACACCTTGTGCAGTTTCTTGTAGAAAACCACCTGCATTAGTGGATCTGCATTTTTAGAACATGTACACAAGAAGACTTATTAGTTAATTAGCTTTTTATTTACCTGTTTGGCAATGTAATCTTTGACAGCTTCTTCACTGAGCTCTTTTCCGGACAACAATACCACGAATGCAACCGGAACCTCCCCAGCAGCAACATCTTTTTGCCTGTTTAATTACTAATTAGTACTTGTTCTCTTAAATTGATTGAAATGTACCTACCTAGCTATATATATATATATATACACACACACACACTTACGGGACAACAGCAGCATCCGCTATACAAGGATGGCTCACCAGAAGGGCCTCCAGCTCAGCCGGTGGAACCTGATCATCATTCGGTTAGTTGATTAATAATATATAATTAAATTGATTGCACGCGACGCACGTACATACCTGAAAACCTTTGAACTTGATAAGCTCCTTGACTCGATCTACAATGAAAACCTCATCGTCATGGTCCACATAACCAATATCACCAGTATGAAGCCAGCCTAGTTCATCTATAGTCGCAGCTGTCGACTTGGCATCATTCAAGTATCCTATAGAGATATAAATAAATTAGTTAATTATCCAATGTTACATTAATTACTTATGATCAACAGCAGGGGCGGATCTAGGGGCTTTTAGGGGGTTCCCAGAAACCCCTCGGTTTGGAAAAAATTGAAAAATTTAGTGGAAATTTTCGAAAAATTAGTGAAAATCAGTGAAAACCAGTGAAAATCTACTAAAGGAACCCCCTGGAAATCCGTCCTGGATACGCCACATTCAACAGGTATCTAAAAGGTACTAACCTTTCATAATCTGAGGACCGCGGATACATATCTCTCCAGGTTGATTATACCCGAGAGAGTAGCGAGTATCGAGGTCAATGACCTTGAGCTCAGCATTCCTAACAACACTCCCACAAGATCCCGACTTGGTAGGCAAAGGTTGTTTAGCAAACGCTGCGCTCATTGACAACACGGGTCCTGCTTCTGTCATCCCATATCCCTATACATATGTTTAACATATATATGTATATATTAATTAATTAACTTAGGCTTGAATTATATTCAAATTAAAAAAAATGAAAAGAAAATAGTTACCTATGAGAAGAGACATCATGCAAATAGAGTGTAACCAAGACTTACGTGTGTTACATTAAATAAAAGAGACGAAAGAATACGTAATATATATAGATTAACATTTAACAATATGTTTCTGATGAACAACTAATCGAAAACTACTTCACAACAAGCACATACAAACTCATAACGAATCATAAAACAAAATAATTAACTTGGGCAACTAACCTGACCAAATATTGCTTGTGGGACTCTACTTCTAAGACCATCTTCCAGCTCCTTCCCAAGCGGTGCCGCCCCCGACAACACTACCCGAATCGAACTCAAATCATAGCTCCCAACCATCGGATTCTTGGCCAATGCCAGCACCAAGGGTGGCACTACCGCCACCACGGTCACCTTGTACCTTTGTATGTGCTCCAGAAGCGATTTTATCTCGAATTTGGGCATTAGTACCACTGCGGCCCCAGCCCTAAGCGAACACAATAGCACCGAATTAAGCGAATATATATGGAACAGTGGGAGCACACATAGAACCACATCTTCTGGTTTTAGATACAAGTTTGGGTTGTCCCCATCTACTTGTTGTGCCACGCTTGTAATAAGGCTCTTGTGCGTTAAAATAACACCTTTTGGTAGTCCTGTCGTGCCCGAGGAAAACGGTAACGCGACCGCGTCGTCCGGGTCAATATTAACCGATGGAATGTTAATACTACTAGTGTTTTCCTGGCAAAGCATAGAGAAATGTATGCAGTTTTCGGGTGGGTCATCGACGGTGATAATAGGGACCTCTTGTTGATCTTGGGCAATGTTACGAAGCTTTTCGACGTATTGCGCTTGGGTGACTATCAACTTCGACTTGGAAGAGCTAAACTGCTTGGAGATTTCACCAGCAGTGTAGAATGGATTGGCAGCGGTCGTGACAGCGCCAATCATGGAAGCTGCAATAAAAGTTAGCGCAAATTCGGCGCAGTTTTGTAAGAGGAGCATAATAACATCGCCCTTGGATATGCCGAGCTTGGATAGTCCTGCAGCTATTCTGCGCGAGAGAAGGTGCGTCTGGGAGAAAGAGTAAATGGTGCCAGTTGCGCCTACAATGAGGCAGGGTCGGTCAGAATATCGGAAAAGATTTTCGAAACAATAGGAGTGAAGAGGGATGTGGTTTGGGATGTAGGGCAAGTCTGGTAACTTGGATCTAAAGACTCTACATGCAGAATCATCAACAGCCATACTAGTATTGTTATTGTTGTTATTGTTATTATTATCAATGCAACTAGAAGAGACTAAGGGTTTCTGAGGTTTGACGGATAGCATGATGATGATGATGACTGGATATGGGTTTGTTGATGGTTGTAAATTTGTTTTTCTTCGGAATTTTGTTGTAAAATATTGGATAAAATTTTGAAAGTAGAAGGAGAAGTGCAAGAGGGTGATTGAAAAATAAAAAAAATGAATATGACAAAATAAAAATAAAAAAGTCCAGCCCAACAGGAATAACCAAAATCCAAAAACATTTGTTTAGTCGCAACCCTAAATTTGTGATAGATTTGCTACGTAATTAATTCATAGTACGTTGCGTCATAAATTTGTCAGAAATAATCAACAAAAGGTTTATAATAATTGTTATAAAGTAATTATATATTAAGTTAGTAAATTTTAAGTTTATGTAAATAAATAATAATAACAAATATTCATATAAGCAAGATTCAATAAAACATTTCCCACATATTT
Source organism: Ambrosia x helenae (assembly GCA_030844895.1). NCBI lineage: Eukaryota > Viridiplantae > Streptophyta > Magnoliopsida > Asterales > Asteraceae > Ambrosia > Ambrosia x helenae. The sequence continues at coordinate 10,666 of JAUTDX010002311.1, forward strand.
GTGGGACAAAATAGTTGGGTTGTACATTAATACCAGGTACCAGTTATAGTATTGAACACATGTTTTCAATGCTTTAACTACCATGTATTTTTCATGCTTCTTACATGACTACAAGATCCTTTAAACTTAACTTACTTCTATGATCTTTGCTCCCACATAATAATTCAGATCATGGCAATGGCCCATTCTTAACCAAGGTGTTAGTTAAAACAAAAAAACAAATTGGCTCATTTTCCGTCTCGGTAGTTATGTTTGTTTTTTCTTTATTTTTTAATGAATAGTTCAATCTCACATACAAAATGTAGGTTTTACAGTTTGAGACAGCTTTAGATATTTTCTTTTAATCGTATTTAGAATGATGGTACTATCGAAAGCTCAATTTAATACCTCAAGAGAAAAAAAAAAAAAAAAAAACGAGCATGGAATATTTTGTTCTGGAGAAACTGACCAAATACTTGATTTTATAACTTGAGAACACCATCACAAGATTTGTTGGAACGACACAACCTTGTTTGAAAGAGTATATCAATTGCTGGTTAAAACGTATTCGGTTACAATCAGTGGTTCCTTCTGATAGCAGTAAGTCCTTCAGCAGGATTCACTTACAGTCGATCGACATACCAGCCATAAACTCAGTAACTACTGATCGCCAAGGTTGTTGAAGCACACTTGCCCTGATGTTTGCATATGGATTAAAAACAATTTTGTAGCATGATCTTTTAACAACTTATGTTGAATGTTTGAAACCCTTACTGATACTTCACCCTTTCACTATGACTGATTTAAGCGCCGGTACAATCCTTGTATTTTCCACTTAACGAAGTTTTATAATTCAGGCCGATACATGTAAAACTAGCCGGAGAGATGTTAAAGCAAAGTTAAATTATTCAAGCCCCTCAATGTTTAAAATAAGTGCTCCTTGTTTCATAACAGTTAAAATCACCATCAATTAACATCAGACGTTTGCTACAAAAGCTAATAAGGGTTGTAGCGACTACGTCCCCGGCCTCCACTGTCATTACCACCACGTCTGCGGCCACCACCTGAACTGCTTCCACCACCACCACTGCGACCACCACCACTACCTCCTCTTTGTTGTTGTGGCTGGGGTGGTGGGGTGTGTGGCGGTACACCTGATTGTTGCCTGTCACAAACAAAAACCCACATTAGTTGAAAACAGCAGTTATAGGCAACACCATTAGATACCAACTGCAGGGTTAAAACTTGAATAAAGCAGCTTTAAATAGGTTCACTTACAGAACGTAGCCAATCCTTCCATCGGGCAAAAGCATAGGCATCATAGCCATGCCCGCTGTCGCAGGTCCCCTTCCATAGACAAGAGGCTGTGGATCAATACAATTTAATAAATCAACAAATAGATATGTTAAAAAGTCCAAAATCACCAATGTCATAGCAAAATTTATTAAAGGATAAGTGTGCATGTGCCTCTTGATGTAGATACTACATAGATAAAAAAAATTGCACCTGCGAGTATCCTGGAACACCATAGCCTGCACCCAAAGCACCATATGCACCTCCAACCAACCCATACCCAATACGAGGGGGGTGGCTTGGAAGTATAGCAGCAGCCTTCTGTGAGTTTGAAGATCCTCCAGATGATTTTTGGTCTGCTTGAGGTTTAGCAAGGGAGCACTCCAGTGTTTGGCCTAATTATATGAAACCCAAATGTGTCAAATTAAATTTGTTTTTTTTTTCTGATAAGCATCACAAGTCTTGATTAACCGGTTATCATCATTACCATTAAGCTCATACTTCTCAGTGTTCTTAAGAGCCTTCAATACACTTGATCGGTCAGCAAAATGAACAAAACCAAACCTACTCCTCTCATGACCTGGTTTTGCAGGAGGAAGAACAACTTTTGTAATCTTCCCGTGGTGCTCAAATATCTTTTCTAACTGCTCCTGAGTTATATTTTTTGGCAAATTTTTCACATACACAGCCTTAACCTGAATAAAAAAGAACATGAAATAATGATGTGAGGAAATTATAACTGAAAAAGGGGGAAGTATTCATCAAGTTGTAAGCACCTGAGAAGAAGCTGAAGACTCGGCATTTTTTGGGTCAGCCCAGCTAACAGTTGGAGCGTTATCATCAAGCTTAAATTTAGGGTTTGACATCTTTTGTCTTGAATACTCTGCACAGGCATGGTTATAATACTCGACAAAAGCAAAACCACGGTTTCGTCTAGAGTTTTGTGGATCCTACAGTAGAATAGGCAAAAAAAATATTAGGTGCTCAACCTTCTCAATGTCTTCACAAGTGTAACAGATAAAATTGTCAGATTTGACATGTTTTGACACACAATACACGCATGTATACATATACAATCCAATTAATCCTATTCAAACCTTTAATAACTCGACAGATTCAATGCCTGGTCCAACCCTTCTGACAACCTTCTCCATGTCTTCCGGTGTCCAGTTTTTAGGAACATTACCAATAAATAATTTATGTTTAGCTTGGGACGTTGAACACTTGATCCTCCTACCCTGAAATTACGTAAAAAACCAACAATGTGTCATCAAATACCTGAGAAATGCAAAAATTTTAATCGGATGCAACATCATTAAATGCTAAGGTGGCAATTTTAAACCACTTATCAATGGGTCGATATGTTTTATCTTGTGTCTCTTAACTGGTAAAACAAGCACTTTCGACCAAAAAGGCAAAAAAAGAAACTAAAACTCAAAAAGATACAGCTCAAATAGCTCAAAGGTCAGCCACAACAGCAACAACCGTACCCAATAAAATCCCCCCGATAGGAAAAGCTATTGGTAGGGTTTGGGAAAGGTACGATGTAGGCAAACCATACATAATCATTTTATTCAACAGCAATAGATTAAATTAAAAGATATTTTAATCATTTTTTACAATGATAAGTACTAAAAAATAGACAAAATAAATTTCAGTTCAACCCAGTACGAGTTGATGTGTTTCAAACTTTCAATCCATAACCCAAATTACCTGTTTTGATCTATTAATCCAGACTCCTTTTGACCCATTGCCCAACCCACCCTTCTTACCACCTCCAGTCTGTGGTATCAAATTCACTGTTTAACAGCGTAATGTTGTTTATAAACAGTTTAAGACCATTGCAATACCTTCAACTCTCGATTATTAAGCTCCTTGATGGCAGTAGAAGCCAAATCCTTAGTCCTGAAGGTCACAAAAGCATAGCCTTTATTCTCACTCGAGTCTTTGCCTTTCATTATCCGGACCTGTTATATGTTGATTAACATGAAAAAAGACATACGTTATATCATATAACAGAATATTTTACATGAGAGAGAGAGAGAGTTACCTCTGTGACTTCCCCTACAGATTCACAGAACCCTTTCAGGTCATCTTCAGATGCATTTAGAGGAATTCCACCAAGATAAACCTCTGAACCATACGGAGGAAGGGCCAGAAGTTCTTCATATTTTTTCTTTAACTCTTCATCACCTTCAACATTTTCCATTTCTTCATCTTTCACTCCTTTTTGTTCATCTTCTTCTTCTTCCTCCTCCTCCTCCTCCTCTTCTTCCTCCTCCTCCTCCTCTTCCTCTTCCTCAACTTCTTCTTCAACTTCTTCCTCTTCTTCTTCTTCAACTTCCTCCTCTACTTCTTCATACTCAACCTCCTCCTCAATATCCCCATCAAAGTCCACCTGTTCTTCTGGTTCTATCTTGGGAGCCTTTGGTGGTTCTTCGAGCTTGACAGGTGTTGAACTTGCATTCGCCTTTGCCCGTGTCCTTGGCATCTTATATTTTTAAAAATAAAAGCTTGAACAGCAACTGGGATTGATACACAGAAGCCAGATGCATTTACAGAAGAAAGAAGACAACAATGGGAAGATTGAAACAAATTCAAAGGAGAAAGGGAGTGACAAAGTGATAGAATGTGTGCCATTAGTTAGATATGGCTCAAAGAGTTCAAAAGGCAAATTCAAGGGGAAAATCAGTGAATCAATGACTTCCCAAAGTTTAGATTCTAGATGATGTATGGAAAATTGTATCTAGCTTCTAGAGTTACAATGTACCATCAACAATGCAATTATCAGCAAAGAAAAAAGGTGGACGAGCAACTACTAAGGTTGAGAAATCAAAATACAAGAAATTATGTTCATGCATCAGTCAGAGAAACAGCAATTAAAAAGACTGGAAACTATGTCCAGGCATGGTCAAAGGAGAGCTAAATGGGTGTCGTGGAATAATTTATAGCAATATTATCAAGACCGAGATTAATTTTCCTGTTCCTTTATGCCTGCAGCAAGTTAATGCACAGGAGTTGAGATTTGAGAATATACTCAACCAATGAGCAATTCAAAAATGCACAATAACAGTGCTTAATATTTAACTGATTTCTCATAAAACAAAAATACTCTTAAAAGTTGGCCAGTCACTACTATGGTTTTAGGGATTGCCAATTCGAATATAACACACAAAACTGCCAAAGTGAAAGCAAATCACAGACACTACATATCTAAGAGTTTAGAGCATCGAAGAAAAGAAAAACTCTGCCACATCCACACATAATGTTTTTAAAAATACCACTTATCACTTCATCATGATTAGCATAGATCTCTTAATCCTACTGCTATCATTCATCAAAAGAAAATATATAAAGAGGTGCTCATTGTAGGCTTGTAGCATAAATTACATAATTGCATACTTGTCAATATACTTCACTTTATATATAAAGTTATAAACCTAGTTGAAGAAACTAGTTATAATTCTGGTGTTTCTAGCATGAACGAAGAGACTTCCATACTCACTTCAGCTCAGCCTAAGACAAGTAACAAGTCTTTGTTTGCTCTTAAACTTCTGGCAAAGGCATTGGTTGAGATTCTAGAGAAAAGAAAAGGATAAACTTATTGGGGTTTAATCAATGTTATTGTGTCAAGAGGCTTCTGTTAGCACACCACACTACTTCCATCACTTTTTAGATTTAGCCCACTGAAACATAACTCAGATAGTGTGCACCGTCTGCTCTTCACAAAGTCGGGCCCATGCTTGTGCAATGGATCATTGTTTATTAGTTATTACTCTACACTTCATCTCTATTATTGACCCGGTGCATTCATAAAAATTAAAAAACCATCAAACCTCTAGTTAAAATAGTCAATCTATCAATGGTTTCAATATGGTTGAGGTACAACTCGCTAAATCGTCATCACAAAGATACATAGCCAGCAATCACAGCATTGTGTCTTTTCGTTTATTTACATTACATGTAGTTTATATCCTTCACACAACCATTCCATCCTAATACCAGACTTCCGCCTACTATATGTGATCAATTTTCCTGTTTTGCCTCACCTAAAGACGCAGAAAACATGATTTCTATTCGTTACGTTAATTCCTTAAATGTAACTTCCTTTGCACACATTATACAACACTAGCAACGACGTACATAACAACATATAGCCATTCTTAATAAGTGACATAGGCAAATTCAAATCTTCTATTAATCCTTAAGATGCAGCACTAAACATCTTAAGATTATCGGAAACCCGAGTGGTTGAGATTCACATTCACCTTACACTATGACTCTATAATTTGCTATTATCCAAACTAATCTAACTCAAAAAGTTCATAACAGAATTTTTAACAGATATTACACTAAAAACAAGTAAATGCAAAATAAAGCGTCAAATTACAACACATAAATGATGTTTATAGCTCCTAGATTCTCTTAGTACACAATTATATAACCATGAGTACCAATTTCATCACCAATTAATAGATCAATCATTATCGAACATATAAACACACTATCTCTATTTAAAATTTTCATTTATTTTTACATGAAAAAATATAAAGTGCAGGTCAAGAAAATAAATAAATAAATAATAATAATAATAATAAAAACGTGATACCTGTAGTGGAGGGTGGATGATTGATCTGAAATGACGCCTATGATGGTAGAAGAAGAGCGGCGCTGAAGCCTGGATGGATATTAGAGTTAGAGGTTAGGTTAAAGTTTTAACCTGTTACCTATTTATTTATAGAAAAATGGATATTTGCTGGCAAATAAGACATTTCCCTTCTATTTTATTCCAGCCTATCATCGCATCGAAAACATGTGTTATTGGTTATAAAAATATACCACAAAAATATACGTATACTTCGTCATCTTGCCTACGGTTTGCTAGAGATCTTCTTTGTTTTTTTAAGTCTTATATAGATAAGATGGTTATGGTAAGTGTGAAAGAGGTCTTATGTGTATTGTCTTCTCTAGTCTCTCCTACTATATGTTTATAAAGCATTACATGTGTTACATAAACTTTCAAGTGATGAAATTTACATGCCCATATGTCATACATACCGTGTTGTACTTGCTTTATTGAAGTAAGATAATTGCATGGTTGGTCCATAGGGTTTACACATATTGTAATTTTGGTCCTAATTGTCACGGGGTTATCTTTTCATCCCCGTGTGGCGCCCCCAATCCCCGGGGACAAGCCAAACTTTCCCGCTTCTTTGATCTGGGTCACTGGTTTCGTCCTGCCTTGGACTCATCAGGAGAGCGGCGACAGCTCTCGACCAGTGGTGTGTTCGACACATAGACATATCTAGACACGACTCGCTTTATTCCGCTGAGACCGTCCCTGATGAAGTCCAGGATTCGGCCAGCGACCCAAGCGTTCAAGCACATCCCATAGCATTGCGACTATCAAATATTTGGTCCGTGACACTCTCCCACCACCAATTCATGCACGTCTTCGTGCATGCCCGCAGTCCCATACCTGCTTGCAGCCGAAGGATCATGCATCACCCCAAATGTTGAGCATAATTCACTCTGGTTAAGTGGAACTCTCGGTAGCACAGCAACAATGATCTTCTTTCGTGTCGGTTCAAGTTTTGCTTCGTTTATTTTGAGTTAGCGCCGAGGGACACGCTAGATGTTTCAGGCATACAGGAAACCTGAAGAGTTGCAGCGGTTATGTTTACGGCTCATTTCTCCTTTTGCCGTATTTTTCTTCTTTTTCTTGTACTGTTACGGTGCTGCGGCCGTAGGTTTTGAACTCGATCACGGAGGGCTTCATTCACACCATACTAGAGCGGAGCTCGCAATCCCATACTTGCGGCTTACAAAGACCGTCACCGAAGTGACCCCATATTTGGTCTTCTCCCACCACCATTGCATAATTATACTCTAACGTTAAGCGCACATTTTGATTGAGTGTCCACGTCCCAACGTATCCGAGAATCGTTCTGCTCTGATACCAGAAGCTGAGACAAGCAAAGGTACGTCTATGGATTTAGTTAGGTCCTTAGACAAAATGATGGCCTATGTTGATACATCGGTCACACAACTCGAAAATTTAGTCAATAACTACCTGAAAAAGCTAGAAGCTTTGGAACCATTACGCGTTGAGTTAAAGGAACTCAAAACCGACTTAAAAGATACTATTGAAGTCATACGTCTTGAGATGCAAGACAAGATTGAAAAGGAGGTTGCGAAACTCCGAGAGGAGGTAGACAATAAACTCCAAGAATTATACACAATTTTTGCTGAAATGAAAGCAAAAGAAAACGACAAGACAAAACCAGAAGCATGTTTGGGGTCAATACAATTACAAGAATTCAATACTTTACATCAAAAGAAAAGACCAACTCAAAACACAAAAAGAGAGGAGTCATGACCAATGGCGAGTCAAGACAAAGAAACTCAAAACCAAGAACGAAGTCAGAGAAAAGACTTCAACTCGTCAACATGGTGGTAAATGGAAGACCCGTAAAAGCATCAGTTGACACAGGAGCAAGACATAACTTCATCTCCATTGATGAAGCCATAAGACTCGGTGTCCGAGTAACCAAACATAACGCGACAATGAAGGCCATAAATGGAAGAATTCAACCAATACTTGGAATGGCATATGGAGTAAAAGCCACAATTGGGGAATGGAAGGGAAAGATAGACCTTTTCGCAGTCACAATGGAAGATCATAACTTTGTGATTGGCCATGATTTTCTCGACAAGGAATCAACTTTTCCCATGCCTTTTGCAAATAAATTTTGCATCATGATCGAAGATCGCCTCCACACAGTCAAGATGGAGTCTGATCCAAGATTGGTATGGCATTAACATCAACGCGCCTTGAATTTGGTTCCAAGAGATGTACAGACACAAGCTCATCACAAAGACCATCCACCACAACTAGAAAAGCAAGGAACACGAGTGTGTCCCGCAAACACGACGAGGACGTCGTGGATTTAGGTGGGGGAGAATGTCATGACTCGCCTAAAATCAGCTCAAATGTTCCAGCAACATGGCCGAGAAAATCAGATTTTCAAGACAAGAAACATCATGGAAGATCTAGAGATTTCCATCAAAAATATTCCAAGATATTAACTATAGGTTATCTAGAAATATCCATAGAAATATCCATGAAAATATCCGAGATATTTTGTAATATTTTATACTAAGAATTATCTAGACTAGGAAGAATCTAGAATGATGGAACTAGTATAAATAGGCGATGTTACCATCATTTGAAAACACCCCTCACAACTTGTTCATCACCAACATAACCCACATAACTTGCACTACTTGTAAAAAGCTTATTGTAATGTTGTTCTTGTATCAATATAACGAAATTATCTTTCATAACGTGAACGCTTCCGCATCACTTAACGTGAATTACTACATAACCAGATCAAAGGCTTAACTTATAGGCATTCTAAGTCGCCGCACGTGAGTCAAGAAAGTTACTCCGTGACATAATGCTTTTATGATTACGCAATTGGTACTTGAATTTAACAAGTCTGCACTCGTTTGGTCTCTGCCTCTATGTCAGTTAGATTACTCATTTAAGTGAGTATGAATTGACTATTTTACCATGTAGTTACAACCATACTTTATCTTCTTCACCCAACCCAACCTCTCTTCACCATTAACTATTCCCACCCCTCCACCCACTACCTACATTCACAAACCATCACCTCCACCATCTACAACCACCTGTCGACATATACTACTAACCAGCCCCTGCTCCATTACTACAACGATCAACACGAACCATTTTTATAATTTAATGACCACTCACATTTCTTCTATCTCTATCTATCGAATCTTGATTCAAATACCCCAAACCATAATCAATAACTTGCTCCTTTTCTCTTTGTCGCAAGCAGACATATAAACTGAAGCCCCCTCCCAACATCTATATTCCTTTACTTAAGTTTCAAAAACAAATAAACTAGTGAATCGATGGTGATTGACGATGAATAATCGAGTCCGGTGTGGAAACGGTGGTAGCAAAGGTTCCAAGGTGGAGATGATGGTGTATGTGTGTAGGTGATGGGTTGAAGGTGGTGTTTAAGATGATAGCTATGATGGATATGGTGGTTTTGTAGGTTGGTGAACGGAGGTGTGGTTGTTGATAGTTAGGGGTGACGAAGATGCAGCGGTTCTGGTTGAGGAGAGGGTTTACAGTACTAAGTACGTGGTGGATTATGGAATTAACGAAGGTGGCTGAGGTTATGACACAGTGACATGTTGCAATTTTGAACTTCACCTAATATTTAAGGTAATTAGTTGCAATATTTACCATATCTCAAATAAAATAAAAGTATAAAACAATTGGTTGATATAAAAACTTGCAATATTTACCATCAATATAAGTGATGCTGGTACAAGCCACTTGCAGATGGTAAAGGTGATGTTTTGTTAAACTCAAGTGTCAACTGTGTAATTATTGAAACATTAGAACCAAGAGTGCAATATTAATAAACCACAAGGATCAACAATGCGATTCTCTCTTGAAATAAAGGTCAAATGTATATGTCCTAATATTAAATTAGGGTTAAAAACTAGTGTTTAATACAGTTTATATAAAAAAAATATTTATACTAAAAAATATAATATCTTTTGAATTTTGAGAAGTGCTTTCATTTTTATAACACATTGAACTACTATTAATGCTTTCATGAAAGATCATGATGTGTTTGTTTCATTTGATTTGTTAGTATTTAGGATTTTGCAAAAGGGCCTAATGGTAACATTTGTTGATGACTTGTAAAATTTTCAATTACCTTACGTGTGAAGTGACATCCTCGTAATTTTTCAGTGTTTCAATGTAGAGGTAATAGGTAGAATCTCTTCTACACCAAGAATAGAGTTTTTTTTATCGGCTAAGGACATCACCTCGGTATCCCGTTTTGAATCCTCTTTCCGCATCGTCCCTGTGGGCATAAGCCCTTTCAACGTCAAGGGGTGTATTTTTGTTGGCCCTATGATTCGAACCGTGTACCTCTTTCGAGCGGGAACCTCCCTAAGGAGTAAACCCTCCCACCTCTCCCCAACTGAGCTGGGGGTCATTGGCACCAAGAATAGAGTTAATTACAAAAAAAGTCTTTGTGGTTTGGGACTTTTTACCAGTCAAGCCGAAAATTAAAATAATTACTTAAACAGTCATTGAGTTTAACGAAATAGGTCAAAACAATCCATTTGAAAAACAAAGAATAATGACCTTCGAAATGTGGGAATGAGAAATAAATGTTAAATCAATATTACACATATGAATCATCAGAGAGTAAAAAAAACAGACCTTGTTGCTTTCAATCTTAATCAAGGAGATCAATGATTCGTTTGCAGTAAAATGGAAAGACGATTATAGGAAAAGAACAAACAATTGGGTTCTTAAACAGATATGGATCATACCAAGGGTCCACGTGTGGTATATTTCAGTTTTAAGATTATCAGTTTAGGTGCCATTTCGCAACTTTAGATGCTTCATAAACATGCCATGTAGACAAAGTTATTTTGTTAGGTATGTATATATAGGACATTAGTGTCGGGATTTGGGTAACAATGCAAGAAAGTGACATATCCACTTCAAATCAGTCTCGAGCTAGCGTAACATCGTCTTTCATTGTAGCTCAATAGAAGCAAAACTACAAACACGAGCAACGTAATTAGAGGGTCCATAGGTTGAAGCTCTTGGACTCTAATGCTCAAGTCATTTATGTACACACTTATAACACAAGTATGAACATACGTGTATGCAAGTATCATGTATTTTGCATGTACACATATAAAGTATAATGGAGAAGCTAGATGGTTATCGTGTTAGGGTAAGTTTGGAAGATGGTAGTATCATGTTGAGATGAATATATCCCGCCCAATCTGTACTAAGTCTCCAATTTATAGAGAAAGCGTTGACTCACACCGTAATGGTGGGTATATCTAAGATTGAATGATTTAATTTGTGAGGTCGTATCAATCCAATTGTAGGGTTGAAGGGTGTTATATAACTTTAGAGACATGTTTTTTGGTAACATTTAAGGGGGTGTTTGGGGTTGCGTTTTGAAATGGATTTTTAGATTATTGCGTTTTGAAAACGCAAATAATCAGTTTTTAGTATTTGGGATTGAGTTTTGAAATGAATTTTTAGGCTACTAAACAGAGTCAGTCCTAAGAATTCAAGTGCCTCGTACAAACTAAAAAAAAGGCCCTTAGGTCCTAACAAAATATATAAACTATTTTTTTATTCAACGACTAACTTTATAGCAATAACATAGCAAACTCATAGTGTTAGAATGACATACCAATAGCTAAACGATTTTTTATGAAACTGTCTTTGTATTCTTGATAGCAAATTGTTTGATCACATCTTCACAGGAATCAACAAAACACCCAATTTAGGGCTCAACATTCAGCAAAATATCCAATAGGGCTCAACATTCAACAAGACATTATTATTATATTGTTCAGCACTGTATTAACTGCCATTTTTTACAAAAAAAAACTGTTTTTCAATTGATCTCAACCATCCACATTTAGCAGTTTTTTCTAAGATGAAATCTGGACCACAATATATGGTTGGTTACTATCAAAATTTGGCAGTTACAAATTTTATTTGGCAGTTTTTTTCCCACCCTCCCCACTACCCCTCTCCCCCACTACTCCTTAAATTTAGGGACCTGAATCACCCTTAAAATACATTGTTCATCTTTGCAAACATGAATAAACAATCAAACAAACTACAGAAGCAGTCTACAAAATGCAGCAGTCTTCCTCTTAGCAGCAGTCTACCAAATCCAACAGCCCCAACTGCGTTCTTCCTCTCAGCAGCAGTCTACCAAATGCAGCCCATCACGGTGCAGACGCTGCACAACAGGTAAAATGAAAATAGTTCATTTTTAGTAAGTTCTAAAGTCATGTTTCTAATTCAAAATGCATAAGAAGCTTCCTGTTGGAGCATGTTTCTAATTAAAAAAAAGCTTAGCATGTACAAAGAGTTTGTAGCTTAGCATTTTTAGTAAGTTCTAAAGTCATGTTTCTAATTCAAAATGCATAAGAAGCTTCCTGTTGGAGCATGTTTCTAATTAAAAAAAAAGCTTAGCTTCCGTTTTTGGAGCTTCCTGTTGTGGATGCTCTGATTATATAGAACCTAAGAAGCATGTATAAAAAGTTTGTATTGTTCATTTGTTTTGATTTTTTGGGTTCTATCAGTTTTGCATGAACATATAAGTACACGCAGATCATTTCATGAAAAGCATGATTACAGGAAATCCTTTGAGTGTTTAACCAAAATAGATCAGTTAAACACTTAAGTAGCATCATGTTTGAAATATTGAGCAGATGAGTAAGATTAACAAATAGGTTAACACAAAAGCCAGTTGAATTCTTATGCATGTTTTCTAAATGTGTTAAAGTAAGATGAATATGGTATTACTAACATAATTAGTAAACTATGTAAGACATGTTTCTAATTCAATTACCTTTTTTTTTGTGCTGAAAGCAACCGGCGAACGACATCAGGAAGGAAGCGCCAGCCAGCAATCTACATAGTCCCACCACCACTCTCCCACTTGCAGGCGAAGATGCTTGTCACGCTGCAGACGCTGTTGACAACAAACAGCAGGTAATAGGATGTTATCAAATTTTCAATTAAAAAAACAAATAACTATTCTAATATTCAAACTAGATAGACTAATAAGCATTCTAATATTCAAACTTTAATACATAACAATCTCAGAAGCATGTATAAAAAGTTTGTAGCTTAGCATGTAGAAAGAGTTTGTAGCTTAGCATTTTTAGTAAGTTCTAAAGTCATGTTTCTAATTCAAAATGCATAAGAAGCTTCCTGTCCAATAAAAACTAAACATTTCGTCTTAAATCTCAATCTCCTTATCAGTTTATCGCTTTTTTTCTTAACCCAAATTAGTCCAACAATAAAATTTTAAAGCAGGTCATAATGGGTCCGGTTAAACCAACATGTTAAATAAGATCACAGTGATCCAAACTTAAATAACCTGAGCATGGTTTGGCTGACTTTAATGTGTTTGACCTGTTTGACCCATTTTCTTTTTGAATATATAATTTTTAACTGAACCCATTTGACCCCTTAGCGATATAATATAACAGAAAGGACATAATTTCATATAAAAAACTGAAATTTGAAAGATAAAGATGCAAAAGAAACCTGAGGGAAAATGTGATCAATAAACCAGGTAAAAGAATGTCACCAAAGCCAATAATACTAAAACCGCCCCACGGGTCGAACATGCGTGGTATCTTAAGCAGCATTGGGATACCATCCTCCCCGCTTTTGTCACCACGAGCCACCTATAATTATACACACAATTATCCCAAATTATTACTTTAGTTTTTAAAAGCAGTCAAGTAATAACCAACTATGAATAGAGTTGACTTACCACAATCATCACACTTTCATGGAACAATTTCTTAGAAACAAAAACCCAAAAAATGTCATACAAGAAAGCACAACCGAGCAGAACAGTCCCAACCTGAGCCACGAAACACAAATTCAATTATTTAAAAATCATTGCTTGAATGTGATTTGTCAAATGTCAAATTTACCTTGAGATTAGGTACGTGAACGATCTGAAGTACTGTAACTATCAGTGCAATTCCCTGAAGGAATTAACAAAAAGATCATTAGTAAAACTGTAAAACTTAATGACTTTTAAAATGATCCATTCATGAAGCTATATCTTATGCAACCTTTCTAGCTTCTGGATCAACTATTTGATAATTTTGGTATGTAAAGTTGGCTTACAAGTATATCTTGAGCAATCCATGCAAACTTGGATTCCCTATACACTGCCCAAAGAACCGCGAACACTATGCAAAATGGCAAAACCGCCAAAGTAAGGTATGAAACAGCTCCAAAAATGGCACTTTAATATAAGATTGTGCAGTATGTTTGAACCACCTTGAAAAATGGTTACCCTTTGATTGGGGGTAACAGCAATAGAATCGCCTCGCTAGGGTTTTTACGACCCCTAGCACATCGCCTTCACCTGATTGGTTGACGCCTTAACCTATTTGACAATAAACAGCTAAAAGTTACTTCAAATCACAAACATACCTGTTCACACCCCTAATTCTTAAATTAATCAATCAATGGATCAAGTAAGAAAAAATGTGGACTGTTTGACCGTCAAAGTCAGCTGGATGGATTCCAGGATTCAAAATTGATTCCAATTTCAAGAGGTTTGAAAAGAATTTTGTTAGTTAAATAAACTTAAATACAAACTCTTAAAATGGAAGTATGTTAATGTCAAATTTGAGATATAACCGTATCAACTTGGCATTTGGAAATACATAGTTTGACTTTAAAAGTCAACATGCATTTTTATAAAACAAAGGGAACAGAATGGTGATAACTCAATACCTGAAGTACAAAATTGCGTCTTTCACAGTCACAAAACATGTTAACAGTCCAATTTGTCTTTGACCTAATCTTGTCCCGTACGGTGGAAAAACTAATTTGATCTCTTGAAGTAAACCGGTCAACTTCATTGAACCAAAGACATGTAAAAAGATTGGATATTGGAACATGTTCCCTTATCACCACACAACCTTCCGGAACATCTGCAATAATTCAACCATATTACAGTATCAGAATTATTGCGCTTAAAGAATCAGAATAAGTTTATTTTCCATTTCTGTTTTGACCCTAATTAGTCAGAATTATAAACGGTCCATACACATATTCAAACATTGTCTAAAGATAAAATTGTATTTTCTAAAGAAATAAATAAACTGTCCTACCACTTCTAATAGGAAGCTTGGCCGAAGAATAGGGGGTTAAACCCTCCTTTTTATAAAAGTCAATTTGGAAGTCAATGGAGGCATTGTCATACTTTGCAGCCACCTTATTAGCTTCAGCTTCTAGAAACACGTCAAAACGCTTATAATCCTTGGTTTTAAAAAGCGCGAAGCGCACAAAAGCGACAAGGTCAAATTTCAAAGCGCAAAAGCGGCGGGATTTTTGTACGCGAAGCGCACATGTCATAGACGAATCTTGTAAATTATTTATAAAGCATTTATAATACATAAAACACATTAATATATATATTTTACATCCAAATATAGTTGTCTTCATGTGTGATCATATTTTATATATAACATCGGTTTCTTTATCCTTGGAAAAAAGGAGCAATTATCAATATAACAGAAACAAGTGGTTTTATGACTAACGTGAATGATTATATAAGTGGTCCAATAGGAAAGCAAGTGGTTTTATGACTCATGGTAGATGAAGGAAACTTGGGTGGCTATATAAGTGGTCCAATGAGCAAAGACATGAACTAGAAATAAGCATATAATAGTAGAAATTCTCTTACTACCACTCTCGAGCAGTGAAGAGGTCCTTGGACCAAACAATTATCTGCTCATCATCTATCCCTTACCAAACTTGAGCCACCATGTCTGATTACAGCAACTCACACACATCAGCTTATAATGATCTGTCAACCCAACTTGCAAACCGGCTTAGTAATAGCCTTACTTCCCAAAATCAGAATGAAAAACAAACCCTTTCCCACAGAATAAAGATCAACCTCAAAGTTAAATAGTCAGAACTATGCCCTTTGGGATTGGATGATTCACTAAGGTTGGTTTTTACTACATATAAATAATTGTTTAGTTGGTTTTCACTAAGGTTTGGCGCCATTGAGCCTTTTCATGTGCCTTGTAAGGCCTTTTTTAATAGCTTACTGCGCTTTTGTACAATAAGCGACCGATTTTTGCGCTTCACGATTCAGAAAAAAGCGACCTGAGCGCGCGCCTTTTGCACTTTGCTCGCCTAACGTTACACAAGGAGCACAAGGTTGCGCCTAAGTGCGCTTTGCGCTTAAGCGCGCCTTGAGCGCGATTTTTAAAACCAAGTTATAATCTTTAGTTAAACTAAAGAAGTATGTTTTATCAAAAATACATTAAAACCGTGTACATGTGAAAAAACAAGATACAGGATTACCTGTCTGGAGTCATGGTCAGAGTTTCTTCTAGGTTCATCTTCAGCATTCCTCCTGGAGATATCTGGGCCCCGGCGGTCATCTTCACGGTATCTCTTTCGGTGGTAATCTAATGTTCGTATAAATACTTGATTTAAATGCAACTCATGTTTTATTTATGTTAAAAATGCTTGATATAGCATAAAAGAATGTAGGCATGAAAAAAACTAGTGTGTGTATCACCTCCTCTACCATGTCGGTAGGACCTCCCATGACCACCACTGCCACCGCCACCTCCATGTCTTCCATCTCCGTCTGCAGGACACGAAACTCAGCAAATGGAGTAGGATGAAGTTAAATCATCAAACAAACAAATTGCGCACTTACAATTGTGAGGCATATGAGGTTGCTGAAAAGATCCCAATGATCCGACTCCATAATCTACCACCTGCCTTTGTTCTTCTAATTCTTTCTGCACCAATTTTCCATAACCACCTCTATGTGTGACAAGTTAAGGTACCAATCTTTAACCTTTAGAGGGTCGCCATGTTATTTCATTCACAAAAAGATCACTTATGTTGGCTTATGCCTTAAATAATGTAACACTAAGATAAATAGTTAAAAAAAATAAAACGCAAAAGGATATCGGGATCATAATCCGTGCGATATTTATCCCTCACCTACTCAAAAATCATAAATCAAAATGAATCAATAATAGGAAAAACCTTATAAACAAAATAAAAGATTAAAGTAGTATATTTTAGGTAAATGTAATATCCCTATTTTTATACATTAGTATTATATATAATGATAGTAATTAGTCATAAGAACGTACATACAAATCTTTGATTTAGAAACTATTCTTTAAGTATATATATATGAAAAAAACAATTAAATAGTCAATCTTGATATAGATAAGACTAGAGATGGAGCTCTCCACCTGTCCATCCATCTATCTTTTTCTCCAAGGCACGTTGACCACCTTGTTTGCCAAGCAAATTGACTATCTTCCTTATTAAGAAAATGTGATATAATCTTCACTATAAATACATGCGTCCAAGACATTTGCTTTCACACACTGAATATACATATCTCAACGAAATGAGTATGACTTCGGCAACGTTAGGCACTTTGCTAACCAACCTAACCGTTTCCCAGCTTTAACAATCCGATTCTCCGGGAACCCAAACACAAACCAAAACGCCAAAATGATAACCACCCTGCCTACCTTCACCTGTAAGTAACTTCCAAACATGGCATCACGCTCAAAAACCTTTTGTTGAGCTCGAAATAATTTCTGACCAACCTGGTTGTTTCCCGGCAAGTGTTGGAGAAGACGAAGTATGCACAAGGATTGTTGATTTTCTAGGCGTAAACTTTTATTTCGGTTTTTGTGATCATCGCTTAAGGTACGGATAGTCTAAACCCTTTCTTTTAATACGAGCCGTTTGGCCTACGGGCATCTGATTCCTGATTTTAAACTTCGTATTAAGATCATGTTATGAAAATATATTTTTAAGAAGTGACAAGTGTTTCGAAAATGTTTTACCACATTTATTTATTGAAAACACTTTATGAAATATTTTATTTTCATGTTTACAAGTTTAAGATTACGTACCTGTATTATAATACCCAAGTCAACACCTTTTCTGTGAGGATAACCACGGACCCATCATTGTGGCATAAAATGATGTGGCACCTTCCGTGACGGTGAGTGAGTTCACGGCGTCTCAAAAATATATGCCCATAGGGCAATCATGGTACTTTATGTACAAACAAGGAGGCGTATGGATCGATCATAGGAACAAGTTACAAGAACAAGTTACAAGGGAATTTGGTTGTGTGATTTGCCCGCACGCCTTTTCCACATGGACGTATGGGCTAGCTACCCTTCGTCACTCATGTTAATTAATTGAACCACATGGACTTCGGGTATATCATGTTAAAAATGTTTTTATACTATTTATTTTATATTTTATATGATATGGTTTACGAAAATCAAAGCCGGTTATTCATGAAAAATATTTTGAAAACGTAGCCTTTTTCTCAATCAAAACAAGCCATTTTATTACCCCCTATCCGCTCACTGGGCAAAACTTTCAAATTTTGCTCAGACGTACGTTTTCGTGTTTTCCTTCTTTACGTCAGGTTCTCAAGATGATCAGGGATGGATATGGGAGAGTGCTAGAGAGAATGAAAAGACCTTTGTGCCAGAAAATGTAATATTAGACTGCGCTTCCTATTAAGTTGTCAAGCTTTGTAATATTTTAAGAAATTAATGGAATTATGTTTTTGATCTGACTCTGTAAAAGTGACACGTCAGCCCGCCCATCTGGGTTGGGGTGTTACAGTTATGGTATCAGAGCAAAGGCTCTTTCCTGTAGAAAACTTAAACATAAGTTAAGACCTGTGAGGTGATGGGTAGACGAAGGACTAGGAAATATAATCTTATGCTATATCAACATCCTCTTCATTATCATCATCCTTACGTGCCTTTATTCTCAGATGACTCCTCTAAAACACACCCGTAGAAAATCAAAGTCTTCTAAACGACGAAACTTTGACAAGGCATTTCAACGTGCTTTCGAAAGAATGCTTCCTAATATTCTACAAACTTTCAATGAACAAATTCATGTGCCGGAAAATAACACGATGCCTCCACCACCACCTACACCACCTACGCCTCCAGATTCTTCCACACATCCTCCGTTTCCTCCGCCACTTCCACCTCACATTTCACCACCCAAAAGCGATGTAGTGAATAACATGGTTGTATCCCCGTCTGTCGACATCTACACTTGGCTTGCCAGATTCCAGAAGCAGAAGCCACGGTCATTTAGCTCCGCGACATTCCCAGTAGAAGCACAAAACTGGATCACTCATATCGAAAAGATTTTCGAAGTTATGGGGGTCGGTGATGAGTTCAAGGCAAGATTGGCTACATATAAGTTAGAAGATGACGCACAAAGTTGGTGGGGTAATATCAAGCATGCAAGAGGAGGAGATTTGTATGTCGCTACACTTTCGTGGAATGATTTCAAAACTTTGTTCTATCAACAGTATTTCCCCTCTGCCCGAAGAGGAGAATATGAACGTGAGTACGCATCTATCAAGCAAAGGGATGATGAACCTATGGCTGAGTTTATGGCACGATTCACAAGATTGGCTAGTTTTATGGGACCCGCTGCAGGAAGCCCAACAGTACAAGCCGATAAACTAAAATGGGCCGTATGTGAAAAGATTAAATGGTTAATCGTAAACCAAGAATTCAAGGATATTACAGAAGTTGCAAATGCGGTCCAAAATTTGGAGATAGCAAACAAAGATATGAAGTTACAATATGATGAGATTCACAAGAAGAACCAAACCTCGTCTACTAAAGATCATAAGTCTCCTTTAAATCAAAACAATAACACCCAACACCAAAATTGGCAGCAAACTCACCAGAACCCTAAAACCTCGTATCATCCATATCAAGTCGCTCAGAAAATTCCACCCCAAAACCAAACCAATCCGTTATGTAACACTTGCGGAAAACTTCATAAAGGTGTTTGTCTCAAGGCTTCGGGTAAATGCTACAAATGTGGGGAAACCGATCATAAGGTTAAAAACTGTCCTAAATCATACGGGAATATTATTGGAAATTATGTTGAACCCACTAATGTTGCGCCACCCACCACTCGCGGAAGAGTATTCACTTTGACTACCGGCGTCGCTTCATCCGAGGCAGAACTTGCAAAGAAACGTATAACACGCGATGAACTTATTGGTTGAGAAACTTAAAGGATGATTAGAAGTTCTCACTCCATTAAGTTAAAGCACGTCAAGTATAATCGTTATATAGTAGTAAATACTAGAAAACTATGTATCTCAAGGAAATAATCGTATCCTCTAATCGTTAGGTCTATGTTCTTGGTAAGATGTACTTTTTCTAAAATAAGTGAAACGTAAGATTATGTTATTACGATTTTGTGAAATATTAGATGATCTTATGTTAATACCTCTGAATTTTGAGGACAAAATTCTTTTAAGGGGGGTAAAATTGTAATATCCCTATTTTTATACATTAGTATTATATATAATGATAGTAATTAGTCATAAGAACGTACATACAAATCTTTGATTTAGAAACTATTCTTTAAGTATATATATATGAAAAAAACAATTAAATAGTCAATCTTGATATAGATAAGACTAGAGATGGAGCTCTCCACCTGTCCATCCATCTATCTTTTTCTCCAAGGCACGTTGACCACCTTGTTTGCCAAGCAAATTGACTATCTTCCTTATTAAGAAAACGTGATATAATCTTCACTATAAATACATGCGTCCAAGACATTTGCTTTCACACACTGAATATACATATCTCAACGAAATGAGTATGACTTCGGCAACGTTAGGCACTTTGCTAACCAACCTAACCGTTTCCCAGCTTTAACAATCCGATTCTCCGGGAACCCAAACACAAACCAAAACGCCAAAATGATAACCACCCTGCCTACCTTCACCTGTAAGTAACTTCCAAACATGGCATCACGCTCAAAAACCTTTTGTTGAGCTCGAAATAATTTCTGACCAACCTGGTTGTTTCCCGGCAAGTGTTGGAGAAGACGAAGTATGCACAAGGATTGTTGATTTTCTAGGCGTAAACTTTTATTTCGGTTTTTGTGATCATCGCTTAAGGTACGGATAGTCTAAACCCTTTCTTTTAATACGAGCCGTTTGGCCTACGGGCATCTGATTCCTGATTTTAAACTTCGTATTAAGATCATGTTATGAAAATATATTTTTAAGAAGTGACAAGTGTTTCGAAAATGTTTTACCACATTTATTTATTGAAAACACTTTATGAAATATTTTATTTTCATGTTTACAAGTTTAAGATTACGTACCTGTATTATAATACCCAAGTCAACACCTTTTCTGTGAGGATAACCACGGACCCATCATTGTGGCATAAAATGATGTGGCACCTTCCGTGACGGTGAGTGAGTTCACGGCGTCTCAAAAATATATGCCCATAGGGCAATCATGGTACTTTATGTACAAACAAGGAGGCGTATGGATCGATCCTAGGAACAAGTTACAAGAACAAGTTACAAGGGAATTTGGTTGTGTGATTTGCCCGCACGCCTTTTCCACATGGACGTATGGGCTAGCTACCCTTCGTCACTCATGTTAATTAATTGAACCACATGGACTTCGGGTATATCATGTTAAAAATGTTTTTATACTATTTATTTTATATTTTATATGATATGGTTTACGAAAATCAAAGCCGGTTATTCATGAAAAATATTTTGAAAACGTAGCCTTTTTCTCAATCAAAACAAGCCATTTTATTACCCCCTATCCGCTCACTGGGCAAAACTTTCAAATTTTGCCCAGACGTACGTTTTCGTGTTTTCCTTCTTTACGTCAGGTTCTCAAGATGATCAGGGATGGATATGGGAGAGTGCTAGAGAGAATGAAAAGACCTTTGTGCCAGAAAATGTAATATTAGACTGCGCTTCCTATTAAGTTGTCAAGCTTTGTAATATTTTAAGAAATTAATGGAATTATGTTTTTGATCTGACTCTGTAAAAGTGACACGTCAGCCCGCCCATCTGGGTTGGGGTGTTACAGTAAACCTGTCCACCACTTCGACCACGACCCCATTGCCTTTCATCAATCCATCTTGGAATCCCCAGTCGAAGTCTACACGAATAGGACGATCATCGAGAATGGTCCCACTTATGTATTTCACAGCATCTTCAGTATCTTCCCTAGAGTAGTACCTGAAAATCACAACCGTCGAAAAGTTACTTCTCTTGACTATAAATTAGAATTTAATTATGTTAAAATTTGTTACAAATCTACAATAACAGATTTTTGAGGTTTTGAAATACATGACAAAGCAGAAGCCACAAGGCGTTTTGGTGTTCTTATCAGTCACAACATTAGATCTACATAGATACCAGCTTATTATTTAGTTTTTCTAACATATATATACATAAATACACAGATCAAGCCAAACCGTAAGTATAAGCAGATACATCTGTTAAATCATACAAAATCAAGTACTACAATATTCAATCATATTGCACCGTTAATTTGAACATAACATCTCTTTCATACTTGCACAGCTAACTCTTAATCACTTATCATTTATCAATTAGCATTAGTAAAGCAATCTTTTATACAGTAACTACAGATCCAAAACAATATAAACCCTAGCCTTAGCATCATAAAAAAATAAATAAAAAACAGTACCATGTAATCAGTGGAGATAAACCAGACCACGACTATCACAGATCGGACTCCACCCTACCCGAACCCATGACCCTAAACACCACAAACCACCGAACCAGACCACAACCGAGCCATCGGCCTTCATCCTCACCACCTGAACAACACTGCCAAGAACAACATGTACTCTGACAGATCCGCACCCACCGAGCATTTATGCAGCCATGGCCACCACCCTTGTGGCCGCAGCCAGTCATAACAGAGAGGATACGGAGAGAACCGGGAGAGGGAGAGGGAGAGTGAGATTGTGAGGTTGAGAGAGAGAGGGGTTAGAGAGAGAGGGAGAGAGTGGGAAGGTTGCGGCTGAAGAAAAAAGAAGGAGAGAGGAAGTTTATGCGTTTTTATAGCTAGGGTTAAGTTAGGTGAAGTGTACCGCGTATCGAACCCGTATTAACGTATCGTGTCTCGGTCTTATTTTTAGCTCGGTAATTAATCACAAAATTTAGTCGGTTTCGTTCGTAATTAAAAATAAAATAAACCGAGCAAAAATATAAATATATCCGTCGCCTGGCACGTGCGTTTGATGCACGCGTTTACATCGCGTTAATCAAACCGGTCGCAGTTTCCATTGTTAAAACGATCAGTAAACTTCCGAAACTTTATAATTAACAATATTTATAATAAACAGTCATTTATAATAATAAAAACCACGTCAGTATAGGTCAAAAGTTCCCGATTGTCACAATACAGACAATGCAAAAAAATAGAGCTGAAGAGAAAAGAGAGTGAAAGCATACGAATGAGATGAGCTAGGGTTCTGGAACTCTCTTTTTTCTTATATACCCCAGTCATGGGCACACCGACTCTCAAGACCAAACATCCATCCAGTTAGTTATCGAGCCCAATCTTTAAGCCCACAACAGCAAGCCCAACAGCAGGAACCCAGATAGCACAGCCCAATCGTTTGAATTTAATTTTCTGTTTTTTTTTGTTAACATGTAGCATAGATAGACTGTTTTTTATATAGCATGTTGTTTTGTTCCCGTATCATAATAGGTTATTTCATTAGTAAAGGGCCAAATTTTATGTTACGGTGGTTGGTAGGCGTACAACAAGTTGCGCCGCCACCCGCTTCTGAATTGCAAAACATAACCTACTAAAAACAAATTCTTTACCTTGGAGGGTCGAAATGTTGATGTTAACGAGCCATTGAACATAGTCGTTGTACCCCAGCGGCTTACACTTACTCTTTGAGATCACATTCTTGGAGCAATACAACACTTATTGAAGACTCGGCTTTTCATCATAACACTAGGATTTAGTCCTCAGGTACTTTATGTGGACATGGTTTATACTTCACAGTTGGTCAGCTTTGGCATAACTATATGCCGTTAATGTTGTGTTTCGATGTAAATTTAGAAACATTTACTTTCTTTTTGGAAGGTGATTTTCTATGTTGTGGCAGAGTTCATCACAACCCCCATAAGGGGATCCCCTAGCCACTCTACAATGGTCAGACTATGTTGTCTTAACCGGGTCCACGCTGACGCAAGAGTGACCGGCCCACAAGCGAGTCGAGGCTGCGCATAAGGGGCACTAAGGCTTCCACCCGGAAAATTTCCCGCCAACATTTACTAGGATTACCTAAGGCTTCAACCTTTTATGTTTTTGTTTATTGTGTAGGACCAACTTTTAATATAAACATTTTCCTTAATATGGGTTCATACAAGCTTTTTTTCTTTCCGGTGGAACCTTTTACGAGTAAACACATCATAATCCTTAATAGGGTGTCATGTTTTGTTGTTTTTGTTTAATAGATTTTGTAATTCAAATGTCAGTTTGAAGTTATTTCGGTATTGTTTTATTAAAATTTTCAGATTATACACAACGAAACAAAGGTGTTAAATTGGATCAAAAAAAGAAAGCTTTTAATTACTTTACTTTAATCAAGTCTATTGATATTATTGACGATACCAAATTTAGTAATAATTAATATATGTCGTTTAACAAGATTTAGTAATAACTAATAATTCATATAAGCAATTTTATATTTAAGACTATTTCGTTATTGTTTGTCTTTTCCTAAAAAAGTTACGAATTATAAATTGACTAACTAAATAACAAAATTTGAGTCAACGTGTATAAATTTCAGGAACCCGTCCCAGCCGACGGGTATAATACTAGTTTAATTAAGAGCTCAACAAAACACTCAAATTCTAACTTTTTTTGTCACTTAGGATTTGAACCTCTCACCCCTTGAAAAACAAACGTTTATCCAATATCTTAACACCACTGGGTCAAAGAGCTTTCGGTGAAAACTATTAATAGATGAAAAAATTTATGAAACTAAATTTAACTAAAGGATAAAAACAATCAGCATCAATTAAATATATAAAAGAAATAAAAAAGCTATTTTTTTATTATTATGTTAAGTAAATATTAACAAATTAAGGATTAAGGATTAAAACTTAAAACTATATTACCTTTCCAAAAAGAAAAAATTAAACAAAACTATATTTAAAGCTTTAGTGTTTAATATACATATCAAAACTAACTTCTTAATTTTTACGTTGGGTTTATAAAAGGCCCAAATTAGATATTACTGGACCATGGCTATATTTTATAAAAGGCACACATCAGATATTAGATTATTAAGCATCTTCTCCACTTTTCTTTAAGTATCTTTTTCAGTGTTCTTCAACAGTCGCAAGCTAGTTTGAATTAAAGAAAGTTTCAACCATCTAAGTTTCAATCATCCTTTTTCATCTCAAATACCCTGTCTCTACCCACAATGATCTGTGAGGGTCAACGTAAAGGAAGAGTTGAAGTTATGTACTTATATTAGAAGAAACAATTAGTGCCCCCGGGAAAATGGGCCTCGGCCGGGGGTGCGGCTCACCCACCCCTGAGGCCGGCTCTGCTACCAAAACGCAATAATTTAAAAGCATCTTCACCCCTGCTTTTTTAAAACGTAGAATCTGTTTTGAAAAATCAATCCCAAACACCCTCTAAATATGTTTTTCCCATAACCGAATCACGTGTATATAAAAGATGCGTCGAACAAATTTCATAACCAATGGTAGTAACTGAACGAAGAGGGTAATGTCCAAAAGCTCGGTTATCACATACAACCCAAGATTTATTGATTGTAAATTGGGCGAAACCACACAACAAGAAGCCATTTGTTTTTCTTTAGTAAATTAGGAAAACAACTGATCATGTTTATAAAATTAAACATCCAAAGTTTATTTTTTTAAAACAATAAAATAACAAAACGTATCCACAATTGAAAAATCACATCAAAATTTTGACAAAACAATGTTTAGAAACCTAACTGATACAATAAAATCATGAGTCCTGACCCATAAACTAAATCCTTAATTTGAGGCAAAGCATAGCAATAAAGAAATTGAAGGGAAATCTACTAGGATGCATGGACGCGTGCAAGACTACCTCACGCGAGACTACTTATACAAAACAACAAGCAAAGAACAATCTTATGTGGGCCCCGCGCGAAACCTAGTACATGACAACTGCAGAGAGAATGAAAGGGACGTCCAGCAAATCAGAGGCCAACATTCCCTGTTCCATGATCTCCTGCCATCAGCAAGGACAGAAAGGACGAGTGAAAAGGACATACAGCCAATCAGAGAAGGACAACGCAAATTCCCTCAACGGTCTAACATGTGGGACCCTCGCGAATGAGTTGTCAATCATCACCAATTCGTGGGCGTAAGTCTCACACTATAAATACCCTTCTTCCTATGAAGAAAAGGTCGACATTTTTGCACACTCAAACACACACATTACACTCTAAGTTTTGTAAGGAAGATTGGTTGAAATATTTGTCCATTCGATACTCGTTGTAACTATCATGCAACATTAATAAAACCGCTTCATTTCCTGTATATCTTGAGTATTAGTTTGGACTGGTGTTTCTTCATAAATATAAATTACTCTTTGCAACATAAACCTATAAAAGTTAGGAGGGACGGGGCGCTCCACTTAGTTTTTTTCAACTTCACTGATTTCTACCAATCATGCACTGCCACATCACTTCACTTCACTGAAATAGTTTTTTTGGAGGCAGCACTCCACTGGAAATAAAATAGAGAAAAAGACAAAAGGGGAAGAGACAAACTCACGGGTACCCATCCGTTAACAATCTCACGGAAACCCTCCACGGATCCACTACTAGAATAACCGACGACAGTGTTACCGTGTTGGTAGTGGAGTACCTGTGAGCATTTCTCGATGTGCCTCGTCCCCCCTTACAAAAGAATAATAACGAAATCCAAGAAATCAACTGCTTACCGCCACATAGGTAGAGTTGTACAAATCGTTTTTTTTAATGATCTAATTTTTTAACCTCACTGTTTTTTTTTAAGTGGGAAAACCATTTCGAAAACATGATGATCCAAACTGGTACATATCGGTTTAGGTCGGGCTTCAAACCGAGTTCTCATAACAATTTTTTTTCGATGATTTGAAACCCGGACCGAACCGGCTGGTCCGATTGGTCGGACCAGGCTCCGGATCACCGATCGGTCCGGTTGGCACATCGGACTGCTATGGCACATAACCGGCTTTGAACCGGCGACCCGGCCGGTCAGACCGGGAAAAAAGAGGTCGAACCGGTGACCCGCCAGGGACTCCGGTTCGACGTCCGGTCCGATTCTGAAAACATTGGTTTTTTTTAGTAACAAAAAATAAAACAACAATGAACTAAAAACCGTTTGAGTAAATTACCAAAACCGTCCCTATGGTTTGGCAAAATTTGCCACTCCAGCCAAATCTTTTAAAAATTGCTTAAACAGTCTCTGACTTTTGAGAAAATAAGCCAAAACAGTCCAACGACTTAACCTAGTTAAGTTTTTAACGTTAAGTTAGGGGACCAAATAGTTTAATCAGACTCACCACCATCTTCACATTTCACCACCACCACTACCCACCATCTTTTCCACTTTTCACCACCACCACCACCCGTACCCACCATCTTCTACTATATAGCTGTATTATATCCAGCTATTTCCAATGTAAAATATTGCTATAACACACCCACACATCCCCAATTTTCTACATTACACGACTTATCCACCTTCAAACATGTTAATATTAACAGCAAAACCCAAAAACATAAACTTGCTAAGCTATTGCAGTCACCAACAGCAGTTAATAACCCAACTGCCTACTATCAATTAATTCATTGGAAACATATTGATAAGTAATTATTCGAAATGTGACCGTTTGGACTATGCACACAAGCTGTTTGATGAAATGCCTGAGAGGAATATAAGCACTTGGTCTTCGATGATATCGGCATATACTCATCATGGGTATAGTGAAGAAGCCTGGGTGATGTTTCTTGTGTTACAAAGAGATGGTAAAGAAAGGTTAAATGAGTATATGTTAGCTAGTGTTATGCGCACAGCTACGCGGTTAGGGTGTGTGATTAAGGGTTGTGAGTTGCATAGTTTGGTTGTTAAAACAGGTCTTGGTCAAGATGTTTATGTGGGTACTTCTTTTGTTGATTTTTATTGTAAGATTAGCAAGGTGGATGATGCTAGATTAGTTTTTGATGGGTTGCCGGTTAAAACTGCGGTATCGTGGACTACGATAATAGCTTGGTATGCCAGAGTAGGGAATGGTGAAGTTTCTTTACCGTTGGTAAGACAGATGAAAGAAAGTAATGTTATTCCAGACACATATGCTCTCTCTAGTGTTTTAAGTGCGTGTTCGGTTGTTGGGTTTTTTGAAGGAGGGAAACAAATTCATGGTTTTGTGTTGAGAAGAAGAGAACCGATGGATATATCAGTGAGCAATGCACTTGTAGATTGTTATGTCAAGTGTGGTAAGGTGAGATCAGGAAGGATTATTTTCGATCAAATGTTATATCATGGACCACTATGATTTTTGGCTACAGGCAGAATTCATTTGATAGGGAGGCTATGGATTTATTTGTTGAAATGAGTAGAAATGGCTGGAAACAGGGATTAATAATACAACGATGGTATAGCAAAAACAGCAATGTTCATCATCCAATATGCCCTCCGTCTCTATAAAATTCTACAGTATTTTATGGTGGTGGTGAAAGGTGGAGGAGATGGTGGGTAGTGGTGGTGGTGGTGAAAGGTGGAGGAGATGGTGGGTAGTGGTGGTGGCGGTGAAATGTGAAGATGGTGGTGGGTCTGATTAGGGAAGAAGAAAATGGGGAAGAAGATGAATTTATACATGAGTTGACGAAAATGCCTCTGACTTAACATCAAAAACTTAACTAGGTTAAATCCTTGGACTGTTTTGGCATATTTTCTCAAAAGTCAATGACTGTTCAAGCAATTTTTAAAAATTAAGCTGACAAATTTAACCAAAACACATGGACAGTTTTGACAATTTACTCAAACCGTTTTCTTAAACCTCCATAAAAAAACCCTTGAAAAGTAAACAGGCTTGAAAACTGTTTTTTCGTTTGAAATATGGATTTTCTAGCTATTCAAGAATCTAAGGTAGCGGATCCGGGGTCGTTCTTGTTATCCAGTTGTTGGGGTAGTTCACAGTTCTGTAGTGATGTAGTTAACTCAGATGGTACGGCAGGGGGACTCATTTCTTGGTGGGATCCTCTGTGTTTCCAACAAACGGGGGGCTTTCGGTCGAAGCATGTGCTGATTGTGTCGGGCGTTTTATTGCATTCAGGGGTATGTATTAACATAGCAAACGTACATGCTCCTAACGATCCGTTAGCTAGACGGACGTTTTGGAATGAGCTACTTTTCTTCAGAAGGTCTTTTCATGGTTATTGGCTCTTTATGGGGGACTTTAACGATGTTACTTGTCCGGAAGAGCGCATCAATTCGGATTATGTTTACCAAAATTCGGAAGCTTTTAAGGATTTTATAAGGGAGGCTGAGTTGTTCGAGTATAATATGGGAGGGTTAAAATTCACGTACATGTCAGGTGCAGGTGACAAACTCAGTAAATTGGATCGTTTTTTTGGTTTGTGGTGGGTTTCTAGCTAATTGGCCGACTGCATCTGCTACGGTGCTACCGCGGCTACTTTCTGACCATAGTCCCATTGTTCTCTCGCTGAAGAACACTGATTTTGGCCTCACGCCGTTTCGGTTTTTTAACTCCTGGCTGGAGTTTGATGGGTTTGAGGATTTTGTGAATAATATATCAGACGGGTTAAATGGGCTATAGACGGGGATGAAAATTCAAAATACTTCCACAACATCATTCGTTTAAATTCGGCCAGCAATCGCATTCATGGCCTAAATGTGGAAGGTAGCTGGGTGTCGGATCCGTAATAATTAAAGATAGCGTGGCTGATTTTTTCAAAGGAAAGTTTGTTCTGAACCGGCTGACCAGACCTGGGTTTGATTGTCCGGACATCAGCAGGTTGTCTCCTCTTGAAGCGCAACAGTTGGAAAATGAGTTTTCATTGGAGGAAATTACTAATGCGGTTTGGAATTGTGACGGCGACAAGGCACCCAGCCCTGACGGGCTGAATTTTGTCTTCCTAAAGAAGTTTTGGCCGGTTTTGAAGATGGATTTCTTACGGATGTTTTCGGATTTTCATAATAAAGGTTTTATTTCAGATGGGTGTTTTTCAGCTTTTATTGCCCTTATCCCAAAGGGGCGTGTCCATGCTTCCCTGTCTGATTTCAGGCCTATCAGTTTGGTGGGTATCATTAATAAAGTGCTATCCAAAGTTCTGGTCTTGCGCCTCAAAAAGGTGATACATCGCCTCATCTCAGATGAGCAGACGGCGTTCTTGAGTGATCGGAACATACTGGACGGGCCTATTATTTTGAACGAACTAATATCTTGGTTGAAGAAGGTTAAGCGAAAAGGCTTGCTTTTTAAAGTCGACATTGCAAAGGCATATGATTCGAGGTGGGATTACCTGGATGATATTATGCAGCAGATGAATTTCCCTTCTAAGTGGCGTGGGTGGGTTATGTCCATAGTGCGTAATTCGAGGGCTTCGGTGCTAGTTAATGGTTCCCCGACGTATGAGTTCACATGTGAATGTGGTCTCCGTCAAGGGGATCCGCTGTCTCCGTTTCTGTTCATCATCGCCATGGAGGGATTATCTAGAATGAGGAAGCGGGCGACTTTTCTTGGGGCTTTTCATGGTATTCGGGTGGCGAGTTCGGGTCCAGTATTATCCCATCTCATCTATGCCGATGATGTAGTTTTTTGTGGAGAATGGTCTGGTATCAATGTTCTTAATTTGAGAAGACTACTTCGGGGTTTTTATTTGACTTCGGGCCTCAACATTAGCGCTAGAAAGAGCAGATTGTTTGGTGTTGGTGTTGAGGACGGTGAGGTCTCTCAATTTGCGGCGATGATTAGATGTTCTGCAGGCCAGTTTCCATTTGTTCACCTCGGGGTCCCTATAGCGAGTAATATGAATCTGACCCGGAATTGGGACGTGGTGATTCAAAAGTTCCAGAAGCGCTTATCTAGTTGGAAAGCTAAGACGCTTTCTTATGGGGGTAGAATCACCCTTTTGAAGGCAGTGCTTAGTTCTATTCCGCTCTATTATTTTTCTATTTTCCGGGCTCCGATTCAAGTGGTAAATGAGCTTGAAAGATTGAGGCGCAAGTTCTTTTGGGGAGGGACCGAGGAGGTAGACAAGATGAGTTGGATGGCGTGGGAGAGAGTGGTCGCATCGGTTGAATACGGGGGTGTCGGTTTGGGGTCGCTCAAAGATACTAATTTGGGCCTGTTGTCTAAATGGTGGTATAGGTTTAAAGAGGAGAATGGGGCTCTTTGGCGAAAGGTCGTCTGGTCCATACACGCTTCAGGTAGGGGCTGGAATTTTATCCCAGTGAAGGTCTCTATGGCTGGAACCTGGAAGCAAATTGCAGGGGTCACGGACTTGATGGGTCGGTATAACATTGAGGTGCAGCGCATAGTAAAAGGAAGGCCAAAGAGTGGTGATTCTGTGTTCTTTTGGCTGGATTGGTGGGCCTCGGATGCGTCCTTCGCGTCTAAATATCCAGACCTTTATGCGCTTGAAAAGAATAGGGTCTGCCTTATAGCCGATAGGCTCCAACGGTCTGGCTCACAGGTTCTATGGTCTTGGGAATGGCGTCGCGTGAACTTTACGGTCCAAGAGCAGCTGCAGTTCGATGCCCTCATGGCTGATCTGGACGGGGTGCAACTTACTGCTGGGAAAGATGAGTGGGATTGGACTTTTGGTTCAGATAGCGGATTTTCGGTTAAAAGCGTCAAAAGGCTGCTGTTCGATTCAATAAATCAGCTTCCAAAATCAGATTTTGTATGGTGTAATTGGGTTCCAAGGAAGGTGGGTGTTGTCGTGTGGCGAGCTTTTTTCGACCGTCTTCCGACAGCCGAGGCTCTCGCACGTCGCCAAATTCCGATTGATTCACAGGAGTGTAGACTTTGTGGCCTTGCAGTGGAAACGACAGAGCATCTGTTCACAGGTTGCGGCGCACTAGGGGATGTTTGGCAGGCCGTCTTTAATTGGTGTAATGTCCCGCGGACCTTCACGTTCCATGTTAAAGATTTGGTTCTTCTTCATCAAACGGTGTGCACGGGAATTCGTCAAAGAAAAGTCTTTCATGGTGTGATCCTAACCACGTTTTGGAGTATTTGGCGGGCTCGGAATGAGGTGATCTTCAATGCCAAACAACTATCGACTCGGAAGATATTTGATGAAATAAAACTAATGTCGTTCCTATGGATTACTAAAAGGGGTAGATTGACGGATATGACTTGGGACTCATGGGTCGTTTCGACACGGTTAGAATGGGATAGTTTGTACTTGTGTATTTCCGGGTTTTTGTTTCTGTTTCGGATTGTTTGTATTTGGGATTTTCTCCCGGTTCTTGCTAGTTTCTTGCTAGCATTTTAATAAAGTTGTTTGGCCGTTCTAAAAAAAAAATATGGAATGGGCCAACAGGCCGGGTCGAAACCGCTTACCTGTACACGTGGGTGGTTATTGAATCATGAATAGCGTTGAGATATAGTTACACTACCCTTTCATTTCATCCTTAACTAATTCATTTACTCAGACTGGACTGGTTCGTCCTCAAGTGGTTGCATCTACTCATCTACCCAACCATACGCCTTTAAAATTCCCATCTAAATCTCTCCTATTTCATCCATTACTGGGACCTCACTCCATTAATATTTAATCCCTCCCTATATTATTATTCTCTAGATCTCATTGTTTTCTCCGTTTCATCTTAATCGCTGCAAAACATGAAGGTTTCCGTTACTACACGCAGCGGTAGAGAGCTGATCAACGGTGGCCTTGTTCTTGACACCTCTGTAAGCTTTATTTCACTTTTATTTATTTCCTCATTTTGTTTTATACTACTAATAATATTATTATTATTATTATTATTATTATTATTATTATTATTATTACTATGGGGTTTAAGGTGTTGATTGTTTTTTGGGGGGTTTGTCAGGCTACTGTTGCTGATTTGCAGGAAGCAATTCATCAGCAAAGTAAGTTCTTTCTCACTAAATTCTTTTTTGAATACAAACATTAGGTATTAAACTTGGTTAATTGTTACTGAATTAGGGCTACACTTTGACCTTCTTATCAAATATGATATAAAAAACCTAATATAGTTGGAAATGTAATATTATTGACTATAGATAATGTGTTGTAACTCATGAGTAGAAAAAAAGATGGAAGTAAGGATAAATGCACCAGCTGTTTAACTTTGATGCCAATTCGGTTTGGAATAGAAATGCTCACACTTGACTCTGAATGTCAATGATGTGATGTGAAAATTGTAGCGATATCAACTCGAAGGGCTAAAGTCGAAGGACTAAACGCGTAAAATAATAATTAAGTTTTTTTAATTATTATTTGAATTTTCTATTAGTATTAGTGATTAGATTTGAGATATGTCTTCAATTGTGTTTGATAATTGTCGTGTCGTTTAGTATCATGGCTCTAGTATGATTAGAATATCTAGTCTAGATAAAACCTTGTTTTCTATGTTTTTAATTAAAATCCAGTAATCAATAAAAGTTTGTCTCCTCGAAGTTTAACAAATGATAGATTTTAAATTCCATATTGTTTAGCATCGAGTTCATATGACTTGTGATTTCACCTACAAATCTTCATTCCAACTCCTTTATCTGACGGTTCAATATAATGCGTTTTTAGCTTGATTTTGCGTACATCCTACTGTTAAAAACAAAGTGCATTAAGGCTTATCAAATTGATATAAAAGAGGTGCATTTGCGTTGGTAACTTACTGTTTAACGTATACCTAGAATGCACCCTTTAGGTGTCTGACCCAAGCAATGGTTCCGTTTCATTTTGTACTGAAATGGATTTTACAAAGTAAATAGAAAAATAGACTCCTGATATGCTTGTAGGTAAGGCTAGTACGTGATTAGGTTGTATGCAGGTATTATAAATGTTAACTTAAGGCGTGTGCTTCTTTTAGGCGTATTCAACAACCTGTGTTTGTATTGGGTGGGTATCTTTGAAATCCATATGCTTGTTTTATACTTTTATACACTGTTATAAAAGGAACAATAACTGCCTTGCTGAATCCTTCTATTGGGTGCTTTTAGATAGCAGAGACATGTGGGGCCAACAGACTTTGGTCATCCCCTCCAATTTTTTTTGTAACTAATGGAGGTGCAAATTTTGTTAATATATAATTATAAAAGAATTTGTAAATCACCCACATATATTTTTAGCTCCATGAGTACAAGAGGACAAGATAAGAACAAACTTAAAAATGCTTGAATGAAAGAAAGTCAAAATGAATACTTTTAACTCGTTAATTTCGAATATTTTATCATACACACACACACAACCACACACATATATATAGAGGGTCAGGGGCGTTCATGTTGGAACCAGTGACATGTTCAGAACTGTGAGAACCACTTTAACCCTTGTACAATTTGTTATATAAATTAACTATATGCGTGTAGATTTCATTTTGTTTAAAGATTAATTATCAAATATATGCTATTTAACTGGTTGTAGTCATTTGTCTAAATGCATAGGTACACATGTTTATACTTTAAAAAATTAGGAGAGAGGAAATAAAATAAAAGAGAGTAGGAAGAGAGAAATAAACCATTTTTTTTCTCCAGTTTTACCATTTTCTTTCTCCAGTTTTACCATTTTCATTGAAGCTTTATGTACATGTGCTTATGCCATTAAATTGGTTTCGAAATAAACGCACCCCTATGTGGATCAAACGTTGGGATGTCACATTAGGACCCAGCATGAACTCTCGAACAGGTCAAAATGAGTCTAGTAAGTTACCGTGTTGATTACCAACACTTTTTGTCCCGTTTTTTGAATTATAATTTTGTTGGTATTTAACGTTTTTAATGTCATTACAATAACTAACAATGTTTGTATTTTTAGATAAAGTGGTTTAGGAGATTGTTAAGATATAAATTAAAATAGTTTGGTGGTATTTTGAGCTTAAGGTAAGTTTGTACACTACATTTTATATGTATCTGTTGTGTTTGATGGTTGTCTATTGGTATGTATTGATACTACGTTCTATTGCAGAACTTTTATTTAATTAAAACATTGTCTTTTTACTCACATGCATCTTTTGCAAACAGTCAAGAAATACTATCCATCCAGACAACGTCTGACGCTACCCCTCCAACCGGGCTCAAAGGAAAAGGCTGTTGTTCTTCAACAGAAGAAAAGTCTTAAAGAATACACAAGTGGAAACTCTGACACCATTACCGTAGTGTTTAAGGATTTGGGGCCGCAAGTGTCATACCGCACACTCTTCTTTTTTGAGTATCTGGGCCCGTTAATCCTGTATCCTGTCTTCTATTACTTCCCCGTGTACCAAATACTTGGGTACAAAGGCGAACGGGTTATCCATCCAGTTCAAACATATGCATTGTACTACTGGTGTCTCCACTATTTCAAACGTATCATGGAGACCTTTTTTGTGCACCGTTTCAGTCATGCAACTTCACCTCTTTCAAATGTGTTTAGGAACTGTGCTTATTACTGGACTTTTGGGTGTTATATTGCTTATTATGTTAATCATCCTCATTACACACCTGTAAGTGACCTCCAGATGAAGATTGGATTTGGGTTTGGGATGGTTATGCAAGTTGCAAACTTGTATTGCCACATCATACTCAGGAATCTCAGGAGCCCTAGTGGGAATGGAGGGTACCAAATTCCACAAGGGTTTTTGTTTAATATTGTGACTTGTGCAAATTACACAACTGAGATTTATCAATGGTTGGGTTTTAATATCGCAACACAGACTGTCGCGGGTTACGTCTTTCTTGTTGTGGCTGCTTCCATCATGACTAATTGGGCCCTGGCTAAGCATCGCCGTCTCAGGAGGGTAATATTCTTGAACCTTTTTACTTAATATTTCAACACCGTATGCGGGCTGTGGCCATTTCGACCCATTTACTAATGTATTGGTCGATTTGGGCTGGGTTTTATCTCAAATGGGTTAAACTTGGCCAAATCGTAAACATTAGGTTTGATAACATCATGTGATGTCTTTTTTGTTGCAGCTCTTTGATGGGAAGGAAGGAAGACCGAAGTACCCTCGCAGATGGGTGATATTGCCCCCGTTCCTGTAAACGACTGCAAACATGGGTTGTACCTCAGTTTCCTTTGTTTTTGGACTATCAACTGGGTTTGATTGTATCCCGAGCTTATTCTAGTCAGCAGATTGTTTAGAACTTTTGAATTGTGAATCATACAGCTGATTTGTATTTGTTAGTTTTGAATCTTTATCTTTGTGAAATCTGGATATTTAGCAGCTTTGCATTATCTTGTGTTTCTTGCAGTTTAATGAGCCTGTCCTTTTTTGGTGTTTATATTTTATTGTTGCTACAAAGTGCAAACTATAAGTAGTTTATTTATATCTTTTTCTATATATGTAGGACTAGGCACAAGTCGGGTAGGGGATCGAGGGCTCGAACCTTGCGGGTTGGTGATCTCGGTTTCCTTACCCAACGAAAGATGCTTGGATTGCGAGTGTTTTGAATTTTGTGAGGGAATGTGATTGGTGGGTGTGGTGTGAGTTGTGAGGGTATTGAGGGTAGGTGTTGCGAGTGATTTTGTGGTATGAGGGTACTTAAGAGTAGACATAAGGTGACAATGTAGGATTGGTTGGTGTTAGCCATTAGGTTTGGTAAGGTAGTGCCTCTTCCTCCCTTACACAATTCTGCTTCTGAGTTTATTATTGTATCATCATCAATCATCTAGTTCATATTTTATTAATGATTATTAGTTGGTTTTTATACACAATAATTTTACACACATAATACACACATATCAGCAACACAATATTGAAACATAATACACAGATGGCAAGATGATCTAGTAATATGATCTTTCAATTCAAAGATTTAATATATGTTTATTATGCAACATTATTAAAATAGCGCATGTCACGCTTGAAAGTCTATGAAACAATTTTCTACAGTAAAGATATTGTTTTTCTAAAAATAATATTATACTATAATAAGCACTTAATTTCTACTTTAAGGGTAGGAATAAGGTGAAAATGTTAGCAATAATTTCCCTTTTTGATGTCCTTTTTTTCTCAAACACCACACATGGGAGTGAAGCCTTTGCATGTCGAAAGGTAGCAAATCTATATGGGTACCGATGCACATGTCTCATGATAACCAAATTTTTTTTATCTGATTTTTGCAAAATAAATTATAAATTAAACACTCCAACTTACAAAAGTGACACTAATAGTCTTATAAACTATACTTTAGAAATTAGAACTAATCACTCGCATTGTCCATGTAATACCGAATTAGGTATTTGTTTTAAAGATTAATTTGTAGATTAATCCAAATTATTTGTCACACTATAACACGTTATAACCTCATCTCAGTGTCCATTAATTTTCAATTTACAAAGTTAAGTCACTTTGCTTATAAAGATAAGAGCTGAACCATTCAGACTTGATGCATAACTGAACCATTCAGCACTTAGGGGCTGTTTGGTTGATTAAGTGCTGAATCATTAAGTTGGACCTCTTAATGATTAATTTTCTTGTCCACATTGGTAGGAGAGTCTCATTAAGGTTCAACCTAGTTCAGTGTTTAATGGTTCAGCAACATCCCAAATCTTAATGGTTCAGCCTTAACCATTCCATTCAGAAGCTGAAACAAACGCGTTGAATACTAAATCATTCAGCGCTGAATGGTTCAGAGCCTCATTAAGAGGCTTACCAAACCGTCCCTAAGTGCATTTGGTTCACTAACAGAACACATCTGAATTAGCCAGCAAACCTGCTATCCATTAAGTTTCAAAATGATGCTGAATAAACATTTTACTCCTTTCTCCATTCACATATGCTCTTAACCCTCAGTCGGCCACTCACGTACCACCTTCTCAACCGCCAACAAGTCAGCCCAAGCAAAATCAATTATCTTACTAGTTGAGAGCCTCTTACACAACAAAGTCTAAGTCACTTAATATCTCAACAATTAAGAGCGTATAAGTTGCTAAATAACCCCTAAATTCTTAAATACACGTACATAAAAATAAGAAAATAACTATTTAATTAATTCCATGCATCTTGTAGCAACCAAATGGAAAAATAGATGTTGTGTGGGCACCCACACTCGGACGTGTAATCCACCACCGTACAGCACATCAACGATCTTGAAGAAACAATGAACATTAAACCAATCCAACGGTCCAGATTAATATCTCTTCTCCTATATCTTTTCCTACACTTGTATTTATTTTTCGAGCTCTGTTACCGCTGCTTTTGCAAACTTCTCTCATACCTCATCTCTCCATATCTACCGCCATTTTTGTACAATTTCCTCAGGTATGTTTCTTCATGCTCTTCCTTTATCATATTATCCTTTTTTGAAGATATTATCACTAGATCCTTGCATTTCT
This sequence comes from Ambrosia x helenae, assembly GCA_030844895.1. Lineage (NCBI taxonomy): Eukaryota > Viridiplantae > Streptophyta > Magnoliopsida > Asterales > Asteraceae > Ambrosia > Ambrosia x helenae. The sequence continues at coordinate 49,000 of JAUTDX010002311.1, forward strand.
GTCAGTTTATTGTCTCTTAATTTAGTTATTTATCTTCATAATGTTAGGAATTTCTGTATGCATGTTTAGTTCTTTACAAACTAGGTTTTCGTGCGTTTCGATATCTCGATCATGTTTACATTTTGTGATTAAATGTTGTTATATTTAGTTGATACGTTTTATACTTCACAATTGATTAGAGAAATCGATTATTTGGAACTGGAAAGCATATAGAGGTTTAAATTTCAGTTTTAGATAATTTTCTACTAGAATCTGTGTTTTTTTACGCTCCAATTTCGCTGTTAAAACATTTTCACCTATTATTAGAAGTTAGATAGATATGAATTATGTTTTATTTATCATGTTGCTGTTCTTGTATGAATGTTTTGAAATCTGCTTAAAGTGCTTGAAAACTCTCCTTTGAGTGTTTTATTATTTATGGAGGTATTCTATGATTTTTATCGACATGATACTTTAGAATTAAGTTCATGTTGGAAAATATTATATTGAAATTTAGCTCTGTATGTCTTCAAATTACCTTTTAGGAGCTAAGACCACACTTCACAGAATTGCTTTGCTGCGTTGACCTTGTTGCCGTCCTTGTAGTATGTTTCTTGCAGAGTTATAATATAGTAATTGCTTTTGTCGCTCTTTCTGTTTGTTTCGATCTTAAGCAGGCAAGAGCAGCTTTGTTTAGCTAGATACCATGATTTCAGCATCTAGTATTATATGCTGTCTTTTTTTGCTTGTAGTTTCTCCTGTTTAGGAGTTTTGGCCGGCGGAATTGATAAAAGTCCTAACTTCGCTTTCATGCTTTTTAAACTTTCATATTCCAGTAAAAGATTTAGATTTATCAATCTAGTATATTATATAATTATATATTCGCAACCATGGCGATTAAAAATATTTGTCCAACTTTGATCAAATCAACTAACTTGAATAGTCCATTTGATACAAAAGGACAAAGAGAGAACAATCTTCAGAGAGAATGTTTACATCTCAACCTTTTTTGATGATTTATGTTAGGTAATTCATTTAGTATTGCTGTATTGTAGAAAGACGGTATAACTTCCATGATTATGGTAGTTTAAGGATGGATATGACTGATTATTGTTCTGTCCTGGTATGTAGATGAAAGTTGGTACAAGTATAATGATATTGCGGTGGTATGCATGTTTATAATAACACAGACCGGCTAACGCTGTATCTTGTTCTGTGGTAGCTTAAACGATGGCCGAATCAGAGGACATTCAACCACTTGTTTGTGATAATGGAACTGGAATGGTTAAGGTACCCAATTCAGTATCTCATTCTCCCTCAAAACACATTCAGACACAGTGACTCACACACGCACTGGCAGATACAAAATTATGTTTTAAATTTTCTTTTGTAGGCTGGTTTTGCTGGAGATGATGCTCCAAGGGCTGTGTTTCCAAGTATTGTTGGCCGACCACGTCACACCGGTGTAATGGTTGGAATGGGCCAAAAAGATGCTTATGTTGGTGACGAGGCTCAGTCAAAGAGAGGTATTTTGACTTTAAAATACCCAATTGAACATGGTATTGTCAGCAATTGGGATGACATGGAAAAAATTTGGCATCACACTTTCTACAATGAGCTCCGCGTTGCCCCAGAAGAACACCCGATTCTGTTAACTGAAGCACCTTTGAATCCTAAAGCCAATCGTGAAAAGATGACTCAAATCATGTTTGAAACATTCAATGCACCTGCTATGTATGTTGCCATCCAAGCTGTTCTTTCTCTCTACGCTAGTGGTCGTACTACTGGTAATTATCTGATACTCCTTTAATATCCTGCATGCTGCATCACAAGTTTTCTTGTTCAGTGATTGTAGCAATCTCGTGCTTTTGTTGTCTGTTGCAGGTATTGTACTTGATTCAGGAGATGGTGTGAGCCACACCGTTCCTATTTACGAGGGTTATGCCTTGCCACATGCGATCCTTAGATTAGATCTAGCAGGCGTGATCTAACTGACTGGTTGATGAAGATTCTTACGGAACGTGGATATTCATTCACCACAACAGCAGAGCGGGAAATTGTAAGAGACATAAAAGAAAAGCTGGCTTACATTGCTCTAGATTATGAGCAGGAGCTCGAGACTTCACAGACTAGCTCTTCTGTTGAAAAGAATTATGAGCTGCCTGATGGACAGGTCATTACCATCGGTGCTGAGCGATTCCGATGCCCCGAGGTGTTATTCCAGCCATCTATGATTGGAATGGAAGCAGCTGGTATTCATGAGACCACATATAATTCCATCATGAAGTGTGACTGGATATTAGGAAAGACTTGTATGGAAACATCGTGCTTAGTGGAGGTACAACTATGTTCCCGGGGATTGCTGATAGGATGAGCAAGGAAATTACCGCGTTGGCCCCTAGCAGCATGAAGATTAAGGTGGTTGCGCCACCAGAAAGAAAGTACAGTGTCTGGATTGGCGGCTCCATTTTGGCGTCCCTCAGCACCTTCCAGCAGGTCGGTTTTATATTGTATTTTACTCGAGCTAAATATTAAAGGTGTCAAGCTGGGTTGTTGGAATTATAGGGTTAGGTAACCAGTGAAACAAGTTACATTTTACTACAGTTTGAGAAACCCGCCCAGTTGGATTTGTTGACCCATAAACAATTTTATAGTTACAGTAACATAAGATAACAATCTAACTCTTTGATCAAAAAGATCTAAGAGGTTGTATGAATTTATAATAGACTTTAACGATGGTAGCATGTTAATTGTTTCTAATTCTGGGGTGTTGTGAACGATGCAGATGTGGATTGCAAAGGCGGAATACGATGAATCTGGTCCATCAATCGTGCACAGAAAGTGTTTCTAAGTCGTTTTCAAGATATTCGATGTTCACATATTACATGTTATGTCATATCTGTTGTTTTATCAGTGGTTTGAGACAAATATTTTGTTGGGACAACATGATTCGGTTTTTGATGGTTGATCTAGTGATGATTTCTGATGGCATGTTCTTGTGTTTGAAAATTCTAGTGGTTGCAAACTTGCAATTAATTATTCAGCTGCAAGGCACAATTGGCACATGCTTTCTGAATTTGTTAAAAGTGTGGCCAATTATTTGTTTGTATAACTGATATGGACAATTGACATTGTTATTTCCATTGGCTAGACGTGCCTCTAACAATATTATAAATAGTAAGAAGTTAACATAAGCAATATCTTTGTGATAGAATCTCATGATTGTCACATAGCTTTAAGATTTATCAAGGAAGGTGAGATATAATGGGTTGCACGTTTGAAGATTTTGTTAGAACCTTTGTTGGGTGACTGAACTGGTCCCCCTTGCTTTACGTATTAATAAAAAAATTTTTCCCAAATATATGTGTGCATATATAAATTATGATGTCAGTTTGTTAACAAAATTTGTACGCCAGTAGATGAAAATGCGTATATTATAATACACTGATAGCATGGTTAAACTTACATTTAGGGATGCACTATATTTTTTATGAAACGATATATAAACATTTTTCATGTAAGGAGCAATCTAATTAAAAAACAATATGTGTACTCAAAGGTCTCTTCAAGACCTTTTGGCTATATACCAACTTATGGAGGGTTAAAACATATACCATGTATGTTAAACAATAAACATATCAAGTGTGACATGAAAGTTAACATTTTTGTTTAAAAAACAGGTTACTCGAGATCTATATGTAATGTAAAGAATTGTATTTACTAAATAACACATTATAAATTTCATTAATGTTTAAAACAAAATTTTACAGCAAGATGTCATGCAAACAGTCCAACAAGTCTCCTATGGGTTGAGAAATTACTATTCCGTCTATACCTTGGCTAGAACCTAATAACATCGGGAACCAAAGAGCCAAAAGTATCAAAGACAAATGGACGAAAACATGTTGATTACCCGCCACAACCCCGTTCTCCCCGAGGCCAACAAGGGGGGACACTCCGGGTTTGTTTAAAAAAGTTCAAAGTCTTGGAGAAAAATGAAGTGTCATGCTATGATTGGTAGATGATTAGGGAGTTGAAAGATGACTCCCCTCATCCTATGTGTAGAAATGCAAGTGAAACATAATACTATTTTTTATTACTTTAAAAGTAAAATAAAATTGGCATGCCTCCCCAAGTAAAACATGTTAATTGTGAATTTATGAGTTAGGTCAGGATTTCAAAAGGTTATACATAAGTCAAAAGAGTCTTTAAATGGTCTCAAGGAAAAAAACTGAAAGGACTTTAAAGTCTCTCATTAGGTTTCGCCATAGATTAGTATAACCGCCACTCATAATGTCTAGCATACATGATATTTTCAACTTACAGTTAATAACAGCCTCAAGAAAAATAATAACTGAGATTTCTTCAAACATTTAAAAAAAAAAACCCTGCTTAACTGACTCAGATGATTTGAATGTCTGAAAACTGGCCATCAGGGTTTTTGAATATAACGAGGCTGCTGTCTGTTGTTACTTGAACTAAGATTGTCGATCGCTGCTTATCTTCCAAATACCAAGTCTATACCCCAAAGACATAAGACTCATTTCCCACAGCATGTTCAGAATGCTTAACATACTCACCTTCGATCCAGGAATTTCAGACCAGGTTACCGATATCTCTATCATAGGGATGCCAAAATATTTGCATAAATAAACAATTCCACGTCAAAGCACCATCTGCATTATAATTATAATTATAATTATAAACAAACATGTAAGTCATCTAGAGTCTATTTATAGTGCATACAGCCTACAAAGTCGGTTTTATTCAATTTTATATTAGTTCATAATAGTACTGCTTTCAAAATCATTATTAACACACTAATTAACACCTACCAAGTGTAAAGCATGGAAACGAATTTCATACCTTTTCAAACGAATATTAGTAAAAAGCTTCCTTGCAGCAGCTCTAGTAAACATCTTGAATCCACACTGCCATAGATGTCAAACTTCATATTAAAATAAATCCATATAACTAAATAACTTATTAAAGAACAAAAACCTGTGTATCACGAACTCCGGGGCCAGCAGCTAGGAGGACCACGAGATGGAACCCTTTCATCAAAAAGTTTCGGTACCACTTCCTCTGAAGCATAAAATGAAATTATTCAGAAAAGAAAAACAAAATTAAGCAATAACTAAACATGAGGAACTAACTGTAGCTAGAGCTTTCTTCTCTAGATGAGCACGTGATCCAAATGCCACAATAGGGATATCTTGGATTCCTTCACTTAAATCTCCAGCTGCTTGATGTTTCTTTTTAGCAACTGCAAGTATCTAATAGGGAAAACATCAACTGCTATTTACATATACCCTTTTTACACACTATGCAGTCAGATGAGTTAGGTTGTGTCATGTTTGTTGGGTAGACCGAGCACACTTTTTGCTCAAATTTTTAAAAACAAGTTAGTGTATTAGTCTATAGGATTACTATTACAATTGGTAGGTTTGGAAACTTTCAACTTGTTCGACCCATTGACCCGTTTCCTTTCTTGGCTACTTTCAAATTTTAACAATTTGAAATGCTAGAGATATAACATAACCAAATCAAAACAGTAAATGCGTCGATATTGCCAACTTCAATGAGGTATTAAAACATAAATTAACCTATATAAACTAACTTCCACACACTACAACTCAGACCAACTGATTTTCAAGTTTTTCCAGATCATCAACTTTGGTAGCTCCATCAGCATCCAGCATCAGAAGTAACTTTCCCCGAGAATGAAGCATTCCCTGTTTTACAATGCTTCCGCATAAGCAATGACCTTCGATCAGTTTCATGAGTCAAATAAAAAACAACCGCAAAGATGAAACAAGATTTAATCAAAACATACGAACTAGACTCACTTTCCTTATAGCTTCTCCTTTGCCCTGATTCTTTCCTAAAAGCACAACTCTAACGTTGTCCACTTTATACTTCCTCACAAAATCAAAGGCCACTCGTTTTGTTCCATCCTTACTTCCATCATCAACGATTATCACCTGCTCATTGGAATCAACCGTTTCAAAATCAAGCGTTTAATAGACAAAACACTGACTCGATGAAAAAGGACATCTAGAA